>JALPQI010006815.1:0-55483 GCA_025490895.1 Thaumatotibia leucotreta
TAATGAAAGCAAAACTTAGCATTACATGTTTGTACGTGTTAAGAATTTACCCGTAAAGTTTGTATATCTAACTTTTGTAACACAGTGAAAAAGATTGAGATATTATTTTCGTTAAGACCGTTCAATATTTTTTTTAAATGATCCTGCAATACTTTCCGAAATTTTCGTGACCATGTGATGGCAATAGATTATACACTTTATCAGTTTTTTAACGCTTTTGTGGAATCGATATACTCATACTTCCGTGGATTAGTCAATCCTTTTATATGTTTTTTACAATATTTTTACAAACAGAAATGAGGTGACCTCGCATACCAATAAAAACCTAATAAAGTTCTTATTTCAAAGTCCCAATAAAACGAATGTCACATACATAGTGGACTCTCTTCAATTTACGATCGCAGGCGTAGTTCCTAGACCAACGTATCTTGAGACACGGTTTTACAATTTGGTGCCCTTGCCGTGACCAGGATTATGCGATAGGACGGGGGAGCGGAGGGTACAGATAGACTGGTTTTATTTGAGATTTCCGCGTACAGTTAGTGTATTTATAAACTAAATAGGGATGTCACAATGCTGGGTGTTCTATTTGTTGAGTCAGTTGATTTCGTGCTGTTATTTTTATAAAATATAATATTTCTATTCATAGCGTGATAATTTTACCAGTTAGGTAAGAAATAGATCTTCTGCGTTAATGGCTTCCGTAGCTTAGTTGGTTATTTAACAGGAAAAAAGAAAATGTATATGCATATGATTTATAATTATACATGCATACATATAGAAATCATGTAACAGTATCGATCATGAATTATTAATACATTTCAAGATTAGTCGTTTGAAGCTACAGAACATTTCATTGAAAATAACTCATGAAATTTTTCGCCACATACACTAAACGCTCTTCTAATAAAACCGTTTCTCGCGTATGAGGTTCTACTAGGAGGATTATAAAAGAGGTCTTTTTTTTCTACAAGCTCGCTCACAACGACAGGGTGCTCTAAAGGAAATTTGTCTATATAAGTACGAGTATATGTATATCATCGCTTAGTACTCATAATAGAAGTGTGGTTTTCTTGGTTATAGCTTGATCTGTGTAAGATTGTGTTGTTGAATGTCAATTTAGATACCTTCAGTTACGTTCATTCGTATACCAATTCTGCTGAAATGTTCGATAAAATCCCGCGTCCCGCGACCATATATAACATGGACGTCTAACGCCAGCTCAAAAATCCCCCAAAACCAATTGTTCAATTGTGCCAAGATGGGCAGGACATTCGCTTTTCTTAACACCGCATATTTCGGCGGAACATCTTTGACAAACGTTTTTAGAATATACTTAAACAATCAAAACTGTGATGGACCAATACAACTATTTTTAAATGGCGGTTTAAGTTTTTATAGGTTGATATTGAAATTCATTACCGTGATGCATTGAAGAGGGGGTGACAATTGTCAACTAAAATTCAGGCCCGTTTTTGAAAGGCAATTCAGTATGGCGTGTGGCTTCCATGTTTTATTTATTCGTAGCCCGCGTCAGTTAAACGTTAGTCGACGCAGCATCCCTAGATCGAGCTACGAATTGGAGCGAGGCTAGCCCGCCGACCGGCTGCCAGATATCGCAATTTAGTGTTTTAATTCCATCGGGAATGGCCTAAATAATACTAAGCTTTTTGATTGAGTTCTATATCTGATCCACACAAACCCGGAAATATTCGGAGGCGGAAATGTTTAAGTTCCTCTAAAATTTTAACGGTGAATAAAAAATTACCCAGTTTTACTTACATAAATATTAAACTTAAGTTAAGAATCAGTCTAACTGAGAACAAACTAACATACCTACATTAATATTTCAAACTTTCCATTTGGTTACTTACTGCGATACAAAATATATATTTTCAAACTGCGATCTGGATTTTTTATTGGAATCGAAAAACCTTGTTATTTTGAATAGATCTCGAAATGTATGAATTCAATTACGTTTAGATTTTCTTCATAAACTGTAATTATAAATGACTCTACAGTACTTATGTATATGTATAAATTATATAAACGTGAAAACAGATTCCATGATCAAATGTCGTTAGAAAACTAAAAGCGATATTTTTTCTTAACAATTAACGCTAATTGGGTACACCATTTATCAGAAGTGCTTAAGTAGGTAATTTTCTTTTTTACCGAAAGTGTGACGAAATTTCATTATTCGGATTCGGGTATTCTTCTTCTTAGAGTATTATATTTCTGAAATGTATAATGAATTAGAATATTATTAGAATCACGAGCCTCTTCTATTGTTATTGAGAATTAAATGTCTCCGATTTGCGATTATATTCTATTGTCCACTTGGTTACGTTTTTAATACATTCTCCTATAGCGTAACTAACAAACCGGACATATTAAATTGTGGTATTTTTTTTCGCGTTTCAAAATTATCTTCTATGATTCTGACTGGAAATAATAGAAAAAAAATCATTACCTAAACAGTATAATAACAAGGGTTTCCAACTATTTTTTAAAGATTTATATTATTGAAAAAAAAAACCCACGTAAAGTATAGTACACCGTAAATAAATATAGTACTTTTTGACAAGTATTTTGGGTTAAAGTATGGTCAATTACCTATATAATTAGCATTTTGAATACCACTCCTATTAAACAAGACATAAGGTTACTTTTGACTGAGTACAGCAATCTAGAAATTTGGAACTTCTGTATTTTGTAAGAACCCCCTATATACAGTATTTTCGCGTACTATATTTTCCTTCAACAGTATACAGTACAGAGAGTCGATAATATTGTACTATATTAAATTTATATAATATAGTACCGCTGACAACCCCATACACAACCTTAAAAATAATAGAAATGCCCATTTTTTCGTCGTAATATGCGAAATATCATATCGGCTCAGAAATAACCATTTAGCTTCTGATATTATTACATCATTGCTATAACAACATAATGTTCATGCTATTTCCGTTTGCAATCAAACAATATTACCAATATACAATTATACAAAGCACAGTTCGAGTTACAAAAACATTGTGTTGATTTTTATGATTCTATGACTATGGCACGATATCGTGTCATTAAGCTGTCTGTTTGTCCGTCCTTGCTTCCGTCTGTCAATAGATGGGTCACTGATATTTACTATGAAATTGCAAAACATAATACCTACACTTAACATTTGAAAAAACGTGTGTTTTGTAAACCAATGTACATGTTTTGACCAATAAGGCTACCAAATAATTGTTTTGACAAATAAGGCTCAATTAAGTCATATTTAGGAGATTTATTTGCGATTTCTTGATTGTCTCCATAATGAAAATTGCTCAATGTGACCGTCCATAGTACCTGCGACCGGAACCGTTATTTTACAAAAACCTTGAAATAGCCCAATATTTTAAAAAGCTCTTTATTTGCCTAAGTACTTCTTTATAATATTATATTTTTAAATTACTCCATTAACTTGGAATCAAAAAAAAATCCGTTCTTTCGAATGGAGAAAATACCGGAACCGTTATTTTCTCCTGCATATTACCCTGTTCACTCTTGCTACATGACCCAATATGAAAATCAAATCGACATTTTGAAATTCGAATGCGCCCCCTATTATTACATGTCGTGTGCTAGACAATTATATACGGTACTATTATTACAAGGTTTCGCCACTTACTAGCCTAATTGGGTAAACATATACTTGTTTATCCGAGGATGAAATAATTATGTATCTCATTTGCCGACTACACGCTGTTCACTTATTAAAATACTTAATATGTATTCGACAGAAATATACACAATTAAAAATATAATATTATGAAATTAAACTAGAAAAAAAACTAAACTAAATCTAAATATAAAAACGGCTCGCGCGGCATGGTACCGAAGATGCTGGCATCATTACCCCGCTGGATCGCGAGGCTGATCTGTTGAGCGAGGTAGCTGCCAGCTCTTTGGTCTCCTGTGGTATCTTTGAGTCTCTTTGAAATTTGATTAAAGAGACTCAAAGCACCAGAGCCCGCACGGACCCAGGGTCTCGACGCCGAAAGGGATAAAATTATAGGTAGTCAGCGCCGAGATCACTGTATTTTCCTACCTTACGTAATAGTACATTTCGATGCAACTGCAAAACAATTTTTTTTCGACGAGGGTAGCCCGTATGAAACGAGGGTGACAATCACCCGAGTTAAAAAGAAGTTTTTACACGTGTATCGAACGACTTTTTTCATAGCAAGTGCCTTAAAAAGAGATATTAACGCACTCGAAGAGCGCCAAGTTTACTTTTCCGCACTAGTTAGGAAAAATCCATATATATCGAAAAGACCGGAAATAAAATTTTGCTTGTGTGTTAAGGTGCATTTAGACCAAACAAGTATTCGCTCATTCTATCCCCCACTACGAAATCAACGCATTTCGACGAATCACGTTTTGTGACTTCGAACGAATTTCGTAGAGTGGGGGATACAATGAGCGAATGCTTGTTTGGTCTAAATGCATTAATACACCTTTATTTTTAACTGGCTTTTCTTTTAAAGTAGGTACTGCTTGCACAGCAAGGTTTTTTCAGGTTTGTTTACTCTTTTTTTGTTTTTTACCCACGAATAGTATACTGGGTGTTACATTAGTCGTGATACAAACTGAAAAATCTGTTAAGATGGTCTTTCTGAACAAGGTTTCCTTCGGGACCCATATGAAAATCTTTATTTTTTTTTAGACAGTTCGAGTTCATTAATATGTATACATTTTTCAGACTGATCTCTTACAAATGTGTTTACATAATAATGAAACGCGACTGAAAATCATGAACACTTCTTTACCGATCTGTATGAAAAACCGTAATTTTTTTTTCTCGACTTTCATATAGGTCTCATAGGAAACCTTGTTCAGAAAGACCATCTTGACAGGTTTTTCACAATTTGTATCACGACTAATGTAACACCCAGTATATACAAGTGTAAAAGCTACACATTCACGGACAGAGTAAAGCCGCGCATGCACGGAGCACGCGCGTGAACGATGCGCGGGCGCAAACAAAGTGGAGTTTATTTGCTTTAGCGAGGTCAGAGCTACGGTGTTTGGGGCAAAGATTATTGCTTCAGACAAGTCTTTAAATTATATTTATTAAATATTTTCGCTTACTCAAAAAAAAACTCAAAACATTGCTTCATGACACTTACACTTTACAGAATGAAAACAAATAAATACAGTCTACATAGTGCCACGAAATGGGCCCTACTCAGCATGATGTTGGCTATTCAGCCAGCGCTGGTCTTCCGTAGGGACCATTTGGTGAACTGCTATGTGGTTACTACTGTAGTTATACATGAAATAAAATTTGTAACGAATTATATCGCGTATAATTGATCTTCAGACTACAATTAGTCCACTCTTGGACAAAGGGTGCATTCCACGAAAAAGTCCACCGATGACCCGTACGAACATGGTTTGTCTCAAAATTGAGGGTTTATCGAAGTTCTCTTTCGTGACTAGAGGAATCAAAAATTTCTCAAAAATATATATTGGCGTCTCCTCTGTTATTATAATAAGAGTAGGGTTTAGGGTCCAATGAATGAGACAATTACCAACTTCGTATTTGAGCAGTGGTTTATTCTTCACCAATTCGCGATATTAAAACATCAATCTTAAAATAACAAAGCGCATGAGACAACGTCTGCAACTGACCATTTCGATGACAAGAATGCCCCCACCGACCATCAGTCAGGTTACTTATAGGACTTAGAGGGTCCGGGCGGGTGCAGGTGGCGTGACGTCATACTGGCGTGATCGCCTGATCGGTCAGGTCAGGTGCAGCTGTTGTTTTTGTACATTGATTACTATTGGATATTTTTCACATTTTAGATTCTACATGATGACGCCGCCGTCACGGCCATACTGACATACGCACGTCCTCGTGCGTGCAGCTTTACAACAAAGAAGAATAGAATAGAATAGAATAGAATATATATTTATTGCAGACACACTACAAAAAGCACCTTAATTAAAATACATCTTACGAGCTAACAATTACATGGTAATACAACAAAGAATGAAAACAATCAATACCACAGAGAAATATAGGTGCCGCTGTAGTTGCTGCAAACGGACACCACTCAGCATAATGCTATGACAGTGCCACAGCGCTGGTCTTCCGTGGTGCCCGGCGGCGGAAAATAGGCTGGAGTGCCTATATAGCGGGCGAGCATACTGCACGGAGTTCAATTAGTTTTTTTTTTTTTTTTTTTGTATAGGCAATATAATAAACACGAGAAAGAAAGAAAGAAAGCGTGATAACCTTGTACAAATAAGTAGTGTAATAATATAGATAAATAAATATTATTAAGGAAACAAAATATACATTATAAATAGTAAATTAATAGAAAAATGATGTGCAAATATAAAATTATATGAAATGACAGAGACAGATCACGGCATTTGCATTTTAAGTAAATAGGTTTTGAAACGTTTTTTAAAAGAGAATAAAGATTCTGCGTTACGTATGGGGGGCGGAATGTTATTCCAACATTTCGTAGCAGCATAGCGAAAGCTGCCACGAAATGCTGCCGTGTGACCGTGTCTCTGACATAGAAGGCGGGAGGCTCCTCTTACAGGGCGCGCAGAAAAAGTTAGTTTTTTAAACAGATACGGGGGGGTTTGATGATGCACAACACCAAAGAGCAACGAAGCAAAGTGCAGGAAACGACGCGCTTCCATTTTTAACATGCTGCTGGAATTTAAATAGGGGGTGACGTGCGTGCGTGGAGGAATGGGAAAACAAAAACGGGCGCAGGCATTCTGAATGCGCTGAAGAAGTGCCTTGGAACGAGCAAGTAAGCAGCCATTAATGACGGTGTCGACGTAATTAAGCTTAGACAATATTAACGTATCGCACAATTTAATCCTAAGGTCGATACTCAAGAATTTGCGAACTTGATACAGCACCTTGAGTCTGTAGTAACAGTTTCTCACGGCGTCAATAACGTGCTTCTCAAAGTGTAACTGCTCGTCCATAAGAAGACCGAGGTTTCGTGCTACGGTTACACGCTCCAGGCGCCCTCTCCCAAGATACAGATCAACGCCAAAATCCACAACTTTATTAACTTGGCCCCTAGTTCCGAGTACGAGAAACTTAGATTTACTGGGATTCAGAAACAAGTCAGAGCCTCCTGCCCAAACGTTAATACGTGCCAAATCTTGGTTCAGCAGCTTTACGGCTTCTAGTGTTTCCCTGGGTTGGAAAGTTGTATAAATTTGGAGGTCATCTGCATACATGTGGTAATTACAGTTCTGTATGCATTCTGTGATATCGGCTACATATAGAATGAACAGGATTGGCCCCAGAATTGATCCCTGAGGAACTCCAGAAGTAACAGGGGTTATTTGAGAATATTCTATAAATCCAGATGAATTACACAGCCCTACCTGCTGGGAGCGACCTGAGAGATAACTATTAAACCAGTTTATAGTTTTGTTGCTAAAACCATAGTAGGCAAGTTTGGAAAGTAGGAGAGAGATGTTAATTGTGTCAAAGGCACGGGAGAAATCCAGAAGGACAAGCAATGTCACCTTTCCCATATCATGAGCCGACAGAGCAATAACGTCCAATAGAGCCGTTGCCGTACTTCGGGTTCTGCGAAACCCGGATTGCTTATCGGGTAGCACATTATTTACTTCGAGGAAGTTGGTAAGTTGCATACAAACGATTTTTTCCACTATTTTAGATAAGAAGCACAAAATACTTATCGGTCTTAGGTCCTTTAAAGCAGCAGGTTCTGGTATTTTTGGTATAGGTTTAACAATGGCGGACTTCCAGTCATCAGGGAAAATTCCTGAGTTTATGGATTGGTTAACGATGGTGGTGATGATACTCAGAGTCCTAGGCAAGGTGAGATCGACCATGTCCAATGAAATGCCGTCTGTACCTATAGCATTACTATTGATTGATTTGATGACTTTTAAAACAGCAAGTTCATCAACAGGTTTTAATTCAAATGTAGCAGAGTGTTTTTTGTGAAACTCGTAGTAAGTTAGTGTAGACAAGGAAACTCCCCCTCCCGGCGGCAGATTTAGGAAGTGATTGTTAATATCGTCAGGATTATTAAAATTTGCGGGTAGATCACTACGTTTATTGAAATCAACAACATGACGTTTAATACTTTGCCAGAGAGCTCGCGGTTTATCTTCATTTTTAGTGACATGGTTATTATAAAAGGCTGACTTTTCGGTGTAAAGAGCTGTGGAAACTATGCTTTTTAACTCTTTATAATACAGCATGTGTGCCTCAATACCAGTGCGACGACTACGAGCGTACGCTTCGTCGCGAAGTCGCATCATATCCCTAACCGTTGGAGTGATCCACGGATGTGTCTGTTTTTTTATGAGAACCTTTTTAATAGGAGCGTGCAAATCAAAAAGGCACAACAAGGTCATATTGAAGTAGCGTAGAGTATCATTTACACTGTCACATGACAAACGATCCCAGTTTATGGAATTAAGGTCAGTGTGGAATCTGTCCATGTGTATTTCCTTAACCGGCCTATACACTACCCACCTTGGTGCTGGCTTTGTCTTTTTAATATTGAGATTACATGTTATTAACGCATGATTACCAAGGTCAGGGATGTGATGCACCGACACGTGAGATATCGTGACGTTTGAACAAATAATATCTATCAGTGTTTCTGAGTGATCAGTGAAGTGAGTTGGTTGATCGACAAATTGTCTAAATTGCAGGGTACTAAGAAAGTCACATAGCTTAATGGTGTTGTGGTCCTGTATACGTAAGGTATTTATGTTAAAATCACCCAACAAGACGACTTGATCAAATGCCGATAGCGAGCAGATTGACTCTGAGAGTGCGTTCAGAAAAATATCTACGTTTTGCCAGGGGGGCCGGTAAGCAGTCCCGATGGCTATCCTGCTACCGTTAAGATTAATGCTGATCCACATTTGCTCAACAGTAGGGGCAGTTGGAGTTGAAAGTACGCGCGAATTAAGTTCCTTGCTTATGTAAAATCCCACACCCCCACCACGAGAGCGCTGGCCGGCCGGGCGCGGCATGTGACGCAGTCGGAAGCCGAGCGGCGCAGGGGCGCGCGCTTCTTCGCCCGCGCGCAGCCATGTTTCATTTATCGCTAGAATGTCCACAGGATGGCGATTAAGGGCCACCAAGAACTCACCGTGGCGAGTACCAAGCGACCCGACATTCAATAAGCCTAATTTAAATTGTTTGGTTTTTATAACGAATTCAATAACATAAGAAAACACCAGCTGGCAGAACAAAGAATTTATAAGAAGCTGTTTCAATACAGTTATATGGCGATATTCAATAGAGGTGAGTATTAGCAAATTAGGTTGTATAACTGATTTGAAAGATCGGTGCAAGGCACTTCGCCGCCTAGGAAAGTAATGTTTTAAGTAACTAAACACAGACAGCAAATAACCAATTACATGCAACTTAAATATGTAGTCATTTGTTTTGTCATAAATACATAGGTAATACTTAAATGATGATACAAATGTGGTTAGATCAATACTATAAATACACGTATTAAAAATGTGTTCACGCTGATTTACAACTAAAGATAGCTTATTACTACAACACTTTGAGTCACTATTACACAACTGAAAATACATATCTATAGTTATATTAATTACACACCTATAATATTTCGAGCAATTGAAGCGTTCCATAAAAACAAATTTATTTGGAAACAACATATGCTTATAATAATTAACGCAACTACAATTTATAATATGATTGTGCATAAATAAAATTAAACATAAAACTATTAAAAATAAATAATATCCTTTAGAGTCCCGAAAAAATACTTGAGAGCACATAAAACATTTATTTGCCATTAGACGTACCAGAGTCACCGAAAACCTTAGAAATATCCATTTCACACCGGATGCGAACTGTTTTGCTGTCCTTACTTTCACTTTTCCTCGCATAGATGCATCCCTCTCTGGTCCATACAAACCGCCAACCCGCCGTACTGCCTGCCTGACGTGCTTGCCAAAAAAGTTTGCGGTTACTTTTTGTTAACCTTTCATTTATGTAAATTCGACAAGGGCTATGCTCCAGCAGGCCGATATTACTGGAGTCTAGATTTCGACGTACTCGCGCATTCTGCAGGAGGTCATTTCTAAGCGTCCTACGTGCTAGGCGTAGGACCAGTGGGCGAGGTTGGGGGGGCCGCGGAGTATTATTAATCCCTGGACCGGTTGGTCTCGGCGGACCCACACGCTCCACGCTGATGATTTCTCGATCATCCAGCGGTACCCCTATTTTTGACGACACGGCTTTCACAATGTGCAGACTTGACTCTCCAGGCTGTTCCGGAACTCCTGTTATTTCCAAATCATTTAATAACAATGTTTGGTCTCTGTCATTCAGTTCTACGTGGATTTGATCAATAATCGCTCTTAATTCGACGGTATTAGACTCTTCTGACGATTTATTTTTGACCGCTAATAATTCTGCACTAAGACGCGAGTTTTCGGATTCCAATATTTTTAATTTCTTGTTTACCGACTCGATGTCAGTTTGGGTGCCTTTAATCTGGGCGCTAAGGTAGTCGGTTGTTACCGTGAAATCCGCTTTTAGGCGATCAATCGAGTCGTTAAATTCTTTTTTTATTTTTAAGAAGATTTCATCTTTCGCTGAACTTAGTTTGGAGTCGATCATACGAATTTCCCTTTTTACCTCTCCCAGTTTAGAGTCTAGCAATCTGGATAACGCATTAAAAGTCAGATCCATCGACTGTGTCGTTTTTTTGGTGTCGCATACGTTACTTTGATCGGATGCGCTGGAATCAAGCTCAATGCGCGACGGCTCGTCGCATATTGACATGTCTGCCTCAGATATCATTGTACTGATTCGAACGACAGGTGGCGAATGCTCAAAATGCTTGCGCACAGGTGTGTTGTCTCCTCTACGTCGCCTCGATATATTATTACATGACTGGCATTGCCATCCGCAGTAGTTACTATCTCGTACTATCTTATTAAAGTATTCCACGGGTATCCCAAGACATGCGTAGTGGTAAGTTCCATTGCAAGTCGGGCATATCAGAAGCTCTTCATTATTGACAGGGTTTGGGCACGCCAAGCAATTATTTTCCGCACTCATACTGAATACCTGTTCTGAAGGTCTGTATTTCTATGCTCACGCACCGCGCCGCTTGAACCGGCCGTTCGTATTCAAACGCCAGCTGACTCGTCGTCCTTGACCGTGCCGTGCGCCGCCGATGACCGTTTGAACGCAACAAAGCATATCAGAATCGAAAGAATGACTTTAACTGTTCGATCATCCTGACTGATAAATTATCTTGGCTTGATACCACAAATGATAAATCAGGTTAGCCTGGCCCGAACGTCAGGACTAGCCTCTTAGATCCTTCTGCATGACACTGGAGGAGTCACTTCTTCTTTACCTGCTAGTCCGGGCATTGTTCTTTTTGCCCCTTTAGCGGAGTTATGTCCGGTGTCCTTCAATCAAAACGTACCTTTTCCTTGGCTAGACCGGACATTATTGTTTTTGTCCCTTTAGCGAAATGATTGGTCCGACCCGACATCTTTCAATCAACATATATTCATCTTTATTGGCTAGACCGGACACTAATACTTTGTCCCTTTAGCGTGCTTAAAACTGATTGGTCCGGCATAGCCCTTCAATCATATTTTTGTACTCCCTTTTTTAGTTTTATTCTATTTATTTTTTTTCTTTTGGAAAGCTACTATCTCTCAACAATATGCTGTCATTATCAATAACATTTGGCAAATGGTTATAGTGACAAAACGAATTAAATTATTGTCAATGTGACACACCGCCGTCACGTCATCATGACTAGTTGACTATAATTTTCAATTTTTTTTTATTAACTCTTTTTTTTTTATATCTAGTACAATGTTGATTCTATGTTGATTCTAGACCGCTTACGTAACTTTTTGTTTTTACTATTTTTTTTGTTGTTTTTTTTTATATTTACTTTTATGTTTCTTTTTTTTTTTTTTCATTATTTTTTAAATCCGCATTTTGCCCTCAGCGTGACCATTTATTCTCCTTATACATGTTTATTGTAATAAGACATAAGTCAATGTTTTTTTTATAGACTATCTAGATTTTTTTTTTAACATAGCAATGTAAACCAAATTCAAATATGACCTCAATTTTAAACCGGCAATTTACATCGAACAATAACCACTTTTCACGCTTTTGTCATTGCTCAGAAATTTGTTTTGAGTTGACCAAATGAAATATTTTATCGTTCTATTTTCATAATTCCTGCCACCTGTCTTAGCTATGTTGTAGCGGCTGCACTTTTAACACATTTCTTGTAGACACAAAATTCAATTTCAATTTTATTTCATTACCATTGCAAACATATGAAATAAACAACCAAAATATTTTTCTTCCAAATGTTCCACAAACAGGCCAGAGATTAAACACAAATTTTGATTTATTCGAATTGCATTTGGAATATTTTTTTTGCCAACCCGCGATTCTTCAAATTTTCTCGCGCTCACTTTACGCTCAATATTCCCAGAAAGTCAAGAAAATGTTTTTTTCGTATGGAACATGTACGTTGTATTTGCTGAACATCTGAACGACTCTCTGATATTTAGAGTGTAAGTACCTAAGATTTTTTTTCTTTACTTTTGGGATGTTTTGAAACCAATAAAGGACTTTCATTTTTTTAAAGTTTTTTTTTTAACCCAGGTATTTTACTATGCACTAGATTACTAACTGACCAGATCAAAGAGTGAGGTAAGATAAGCAGCAATTTTGCTGACTTACTTCGATCGATTTCACTGCATAACATTCTTTGATGATATATGGTATGTGATATTTCTGACCACGTCAGCGTAATTTTAAGATAATATTGATTTCAGGGGCACAACGTTGGTCGCCAGGTCTTGTGTTTTTTTTTTTTTACTTTTTTTTTGCTGATGTGTTGGTATATTTCCTTTAAAACGATATTTAGTCACGATTGCAAGCTCGCCGTCAAGCGATAGATTCTAGAATATAGAACTTCGCTTTTTTTTTTTTTAGGGAAGTTAGAACAAAAGTCGTTGTGTCAATTTTTTTGTATCAACTGATGCAGTTTTCTGTGAATATCAACTATCTATGTCATCAAAGTAACACTAAAGTCGAATTACAGGACTAAAGTTTTAACATTCCTACAAGGCCCTTAAAGGCTGCCACCCAAATTTGTTTCAAATTGTGACATCACGGTTGCCAATCAGTGATAAGTTTACTATGGGAGAGCAAGAAAATTGCTATTTTAACTGGGAACTAATAACTTCAATATGAATGTTGTACAAGTTTTTTTTTTTTTTTTTAATACAGAGTGAACGGCGAATTTTTTTGTAGAATATAACTACACTATGTCACAAAAATTAACACTAAGAATCAACACTATTGCACAGTAATACCAGCGTAAATAATAAATTTGAAAAAGGTCATGAGCTTATCCTGACCTAGAGGTCGTGTAAAATTATTCACCAATAGACAGCATGTCTCAAACTCTATAATTTTCACAATTAATTAATTGCAATTCTCATTTACATTTGTGCAACGAAAATGACAACACTTCAACGCTCATTAGCAGTGAAATTCTGACGCCGTAACTTAATCACATTGTTATCGTGTTAAATTATTATTACTATTTGTCTATTATCATGTGCTGAAAACATGGAAATCCAAGAAATTGGCAGACGCTTTTTATTATATTCAAAGTCAATTAGTTAATCAAATTAAATATACTTTGATGCCGACCTGTGCCAAGTTATAGGCACACCTCATTTCAAAAATCAAAGTGTCCTCAATAAAGGCTGTTAGTTTTTATTTTTGCCTGTTGTCAACGTTTCTAGGTAAAGGATGTCAACGAATAAGTGCCGTTGATCAAGATTGCCAACAATAATGAGACATTTTTCTATCATGTTTTACGTACAATTTTGAGATGCTATGTGATATGTAGCACTCCAAACGAGGCTTTGAAAAAGAAAAATATCACCCAACTTTAGGAACTTTAACTGAAATGGTATTTTTTTATATTTTTGAATTTTAAAAATCGCTTTCATGATTTATTAAAGTTGTTTTTTTGCAGTTAAGCTATTGATACCGCCCTTCTAAGGAAGTTAAATCACTATATTATATTGTAATCAGTAAATCTTGTAATTTTCGACCATAACTTAATGACAAAAGTGTTTTACGACTACCACTTACAACTGCTAAAGTTTCAAACTGATACGAGTGACATGTGACAACAGATTTCAGCGTTTGTAATTTTTATAGGTAGGTACCCGGTGCATACATTTTTTATTTTGCTTAATTTTTTGGACATTTAGTCTTAAATACTTCTTCAGAAGACTTTAAATTTAGGCTACTTTGTTGTCATTTTAGTATTTAAATAAAAATCCTACTTTAGATAGTAATTTATTGATGTCGACGGGCACTGAACTCTGACGCCGTCAACGCGTCATATGTGTGAGCAAGTATTTTAGCGTCAAGTCTTAGGGCAGTGTTAAAGGGCTTTCTTTTTTTTATTAAGCCAAAAGATATTTAATTGGTATTGGCTTGTGTTTTTTTTTAGTATCTTTTTTTTGTTTTAATTAGTTCAGTCTTTGTGAACTTTAAACCAGAAGCTATATGTTCCTAAAAAAAATCCGGATCATTTATCAATTTGGCCACTAATCCATGCCATTTATCAATTTGGTAACTATTCAAAGGCAAAGGGCACCTATTGGGTCTGATATTATAATCGCACGTACGCATTGCCATTTAAGCGTTTTTTTTTTTATTACTAGCTACATGGGTTTAGATTCAGTTAGAAATAACCAAGAGATAAGTAACCAATCAAATTGATTTAATTTCTCCGATTGTACTTATTCACGTGTTTGGGTGTTTATCGATAAAGTTGCTGAATTTTTTTTTTTCACGACGTTGACGATTTGTTTCTTATCTCGTTAAGTTTTTGTCAATTGACCAACTATCAAACAAATTATTGTTTATTTAACAATAATTACGCATCAATGTCTCAGAAAAGTTATAGGTACCGGAAATTGGGACACAAATTCCTGCTTATGTTCTCATTATGATGTGATGCATCGTGATCGGTAAAATCGAATGATAAATCATGTACTATATTGTACGTGCAGATTGTTAATAACGGGATTATTAAGATACTTCTCAAAACTGCTTGTTCAAGAAATGACTCACCATTATTGCAATTCATATGACTGCTTAGTCACAATTATATTCTACACCAGGCTCAAAGAGCCATGCAAAGTAGTTAAAATTATTACTTGTTTGCTGGTATTTGCGGTAGGTATTGTTGCCCGTAGCTGAAGTTCCATATTCCTTTCGTTTCTTGTACCGCATAGGACAGAAAGTAGCGTCGTGGTTGATGTAGTTGCACACGTAGCAGGGAACAGTAGATTTAGGTTGGTTTGTTTTTGTTCAAACGGCCGTCATAATCTTCACCACGGTGACCAATTTCTTCGCATAATTTGCATTTCTCTCGAAACTACTGTATCGATGTACGTAGTTTTATTGATGAAACTCCTGGGATCACTCTTTATAGGTGGCTTCCACATTCCTTAGTGTTAGGTGTGAAACCACGGAGAAAATTCTCTTGATCGATTCTGGTATGTTCGGATCCGATGGAATCATCTTTGACAGAGAATGGGCGAAAATACTACTCGTAGCTACAGCTTTCTACTGCGTCCAATCCAACCGAATAGGCCAACATTTAAGCGAATGTAGACTTGATTTGATGGCGAATTTGGGTTCGGCACTTCTGATATTGGCGTCTCCTCTGTTATTATAATAAGAGTAGGGTTTAGGGTCCAATGAATGAGACAATTACCAACTTCGTATTTGAGCAGTGGTTTATTCTTCACCAATTCGCGATATTAAAACATCAATCTTAAAATAACAAAGCGCATGAGACAACGTCTGCAACTGACCATTTCGATGACAAGAATGCCCCCACCGACCATCAGTCAGGTTACTTATAGGACTTAGAGGGTCCGGGCGGGTGCAGGTGGCGTGACGTCATACTGGCGTGATCGCCTGATCGGTCAGGTCAGGTGCAGCTGTTGTTTTTGTACATTGATTACTATTGGATATTTTTCACATTTTAGATTCTACATGATGACGCCGCCGTCATATATATAATCACTAACAACTCAGGAGAAAACTCAAATTATCGAAAAATACACGCGTTTGTACGGGACAGCCCACGGAATGCTCCATTAGGCATCTCCTATTACCTAAGCATACAGACGCATTAGGAGATAAATGCCTTTAATCGCCACGGTGGGCAAGCGGGTTGGCGATCGTAGTAGTTCGAGTAGTTCAAACCGCACCTCGAAAGTTGATGAACTAGATCTTGTTCCGTTGATACATGATACCGTAAAGCCGGGTTACTTTGTCCCTAGGGGGTAACTTTGGCCCAAAATTAAGTTAATCATAAAACCAAAGCATCGCATAAATTACATGATGTATTGTTATCAGGCGTTTTAGGTATGAATTTTGCATCCCGACACATACTAAAACTGTTAATTTTAAATAAGTCTGCCCGTCTGTCGAACTTTTTGTCTATCACATTTTTACGCGAAAACTGCTTAACCGAATAACACGAGAGCGGCTATGAATATACTTTGAGATATTAGAAACATCATGAAGTAAATAACTAAATAGGTTTTAATACAAAAAAAATCTTTAATGGAAGTTAGGTATCTAAAAGTTGCAAAAAGCACAGCATAAAAATGTTATATGCCAATGAAATTTAGGACAAACGTGAGAATTAATCGAAATAAGAAGTATGTGAAAAGACTTTTATGATGGAGTTCTAAATTTATATCATAATAATTATTTTAGTTTGCATTTGTCATTATGATGAAATCTTAATTTTACTGCAATAAAACAAACAATGTGTAAGAGGAAGTGGTGCTATTTTATACGTAATTTGTCTAAACATTTTACATATTTTCATAATTAATAAGCGTTACGCTACAACACGAAAATAAGTCATGGGCCAAAGTAACCCTCCCGAAGATATTACTTTAGCCCAAACTTTACAAAACAGAAAAAACTCTTGGGTATTATTTTATTAAAGAGAAAGTGTGTAAATTACTTGATTACACTCTTAACTTTACTTCTGATTTATTAATTCTAACATAAAGGTGTTGTATTTCAATTAAATCGAATGAGAAGTAAAACACATCACTTTTTTGGGGCAAAGTAACCCGGCTTTACGGTATCTAATATTTATAATATTATAGTACATGTGATTACTTAAAAAAGAAATCACACATGATATTTATTAATGTACTGATGGCTGGTTGAGTCCAACGAGGTCTTGTTTCATACCACTTACGTTTTTTAAGGACACAAAATAAGACAACGAAAAGAATTTTTGCTTATCTTATCAAAATTCGTAAATTCGTAAATTTCTGAGATTTGTCTCTGTCGCTCGAATGACGCCTCCATTGGAGTGACAGAGATAAGTCCCAGAAATTTTGGGATTTCGAAGTTCGTGGTAGGGCTGTTGTAATGTTGTATTCTCTGGGCTATAACGATTAACCTATTTTCTCTCAGCTGATAAAAGTGATTTTTTTTTTATGTGACGAAAGTAGACAACTGAGCTCTCCGCCCACCTGATGGAAAGCAGGAACTGAGGCCCATGGATATAGCGACCAAAAAATCGCCTATGCGCTGCCTACCCTGAGGACTTAGATGGATTGCCTCTATCTATGCCAGTAATTACACCGGCTATCTTACCCCCAAACCGAAACACAGCTGTGCAATGCTATTTAGCGGCAGGTTAACGGGTAAGACGGTGGTAGCTCTCCGGGCGGACCCTGCTATGCTATTCTTTTATTCACACATTCGACACTGCGTTCATCAATGAGCTCGACGACGAGACAGCCTTCACTTCGACGTCGAGCGCAGCGCTGCGAAAAACTATTCACTAACCTAGAACAGCTCGTCGTCGAACTGTAGGCGGTAACTCTCGACGCAGTGTAGTTCCAGCTCACGCCGCATTCGTCGCCGAGCGCTAGTGTCGTTTAAAGTGTATTAGTGAATACCATTTTCAGGCTCGACGCTGCCGCAGCGCTGACACAGCGCTGATAGCAAGGCGGTTTCCTTAATGAATAACACTGCTGCACGAGATCCTACCACCTAATTGTACCCTAAAAGCCTAAAATTGTCAATAAACTTGAATATCTGACCAATGGTCTACTCTACATGGGCAAGATAATCTGTAAATACGTTTGTCTATAGGTGTGTAAGCCGCAAACACTTCGGACCTTGTGATTATTGACCTATCATTAATTGTCGCCAAAAGTCTTCTTGACTTCCTTTACGAAAGGGCAAAGGTACATTTACTTTCGATTCGTTTAACACCTACAACATGTTTGTCATTTAGTTTATTTCATATTATTGTTTAGCATATTTTTCAACTCCCAACTTTTCCTGTGGATGTTATAAGAGTCGGCTAAGGGACCGAAGTGTCATGTTTGAATATTCTTTTATCGAAGATTGATGATGGGCAGCATAGTGTGACGATTATGGGCATTTACCGCCTAATGCGTCTATACGTATAGTTCATAGGAGAGGCTTACGTTCAGCAGTGCACTGAGATAGGGTGATACAAAAAATTTTAACATAAATAACGCATTTAATGAAAACAAAATTGATCTTCATAATTTTTGTGTTACGATTTTAAATTTTGTGAAACTACTTTGGATAGGTACTAAAAAGTAGGATAATTCAAAATGTTCTATGAGCGGTCAACAATGCGAACCAATATCTTTTAAATTTGCCTCCTTTACTACTGCCTAAGGATTTTGGACAGAGTATACCACATAGTATGACTAACTTTCGTGATGTGACACAATTGATGCGATAGCGATTTTTGTTTTGACTTAACTATGTTGTTTTGCAATTGACCCAGAAGAGGCCTTATATATACCTAATACCTACCCAACCGAAACTGAAAATAGGAATTTATAACAAAAATAATTTCCTTTACATAATCCGATAATCCATTTTTCCATATCGAACACAACATCTCCAAGAAAATAACAAATCCAGTAGTAAACGCCACAAGACGTCATAAAAGTAAAAAAATGGTTATTTTATACAGGGGAACTAGGCCGAGTTACGAAATGACCATAATGTTAATTCGTCGTCTTAGAGTACACTTTATGTCTTGTAATATGTAATAAATATACATCACAGACATATTTTATACTGTTTCCGTGTTTTGTTATATAGGCTTATGTTTTTCTGACAATACCTATTTAAGAACTTAGCAATGCTTAATTAATGCTTTAGCTTGGTCGTTTTTTCTTTGGTACATGACATCCAATAATTATAATTTATATAGTATTAAGTAGCGTGACTACTGGGAAAAAAAAACACAAATTAAAATATTTCGTTAATAAATAATTTGATTTGTGTTTGTGCTTCTAATCTAGAGCTTATAATATATGAAATACTCTCGGTTAAAGAATACGGGTCGAATATAATATTTCATTGAAAATACTGTAAACACACTGAATCCAAATAAACTTTTAAAATCTTTTAAGGATAAATAGAATCCAATTTGACATCAAAATGTATTAGAACTTTACATACTGAAAATATTTATAATAAGTTCATTTCCGTAGATTTAAAATTACTGTAAATATTTGATGTATACCAAAGACAAAATAACGATTTATAGAGACTAATTTAAAAGTCAATAACACAATAAATCGACTTTATAAAAGTCTGCATAGACCTTTGTGTAATGTACACACACATCTCTAACAAAAATAAATATTCTAATAACATCACACGCCTAAAACAGAGATATTAATTAGAGGATTTATTGTAGTGTTTTTCATATCAACGATCGTAAATTCGGCCAAAAATAGCTCTTATTTCCTCGCATTAAGGCCCAGGGCCGTGACCCTGTGGATGCCATCACAACAAGTCCTATATTATCGACACCTAGCGAGTTTTGGTGATTCGGATTCGTAAGTGAATATGTTTAACACGTTCTCAGAAGGCTGAGTGTAGGTAATAACTCATAAAAAAACGTCTCGATCGCGTTTACGTTTTCATCGTCAATTTCATACAAATGACGATGAAAACGTAAACGCGATCGAGACGTTTTGTAGACCTATAGTGAAATTTGAAAATCGTAATTTAGAGCATTTTTTGTATTGTATTGGCTATTTTCCGCAACTCGACATCAAAATGCGCCTATTTTGCGTGGTCCCAACGCTTGCTCAATATTTGTTGGGTAGTTCTCATACATCTTATCATCGCATGTGTATGCAGGTTTCTTCACGATATATTATTTTCCTTCACCGTAAAACACTTTGATATTTTGTACAAAAGGTTTTTTAGAAAACTCATTGGTACGAGCCGCGGATTTATTTTTGTTGTTCTAACACATACGTCAATGGAGTGACATGAGTAATAAATATCACCGGGCATTCTCACACACATCTTAGTCCTTGCTACTGGGATCCACAAAAGTGATCTTCGCAGACAGGATCAACTCTAGATGAAGATGAAGTGACGGCAGAGCTACTCGTAGCGACTATTTCGCACAACGCATCAGTATTGCGATACAGCACGGAAATGCTTACCTAGGACAAGTAGTCCAATTAGGTAGGTCCAACTTCGAGAAAGAAGGTCAACCGCCGAACCCAGCTCAATTAGGCAGCGTTCGGGAAACTACGCGATGTCTTTTTATCCGAAATACCTCAGTGCCTTAAGACGAAAGTCTACAATCAATGTGTGTTACCAGTGATGACTTACGGCGCCGAAACGTGGTCCTTCACCATCGGCCTCATCTCTAAACTCAAGTCGCTCAACGAGCTATGGAGAGGGCTATGCTCGGAGTTTCTCTGCGTGATCGAATCAGAAATGAGGAGATCCGTAGGCGAACTAAAGTTACTGACATAGCTCTCAGGATTAGCAAGCTGAAATGGCAATGGGCAGGCTACATTGCACGCAGAGCAGATGGGGGGGATGGGGTCGAAAAGTGCTCGAGTAGAGACCACGGCTAGGCAAACGCAGCGTAGGACGTCCACCCACAAGATGGACAGACGACCTTATGAAGGTCGCCGGGACACGCTGGATGCAGGTCGCATCTAACCGGTACATGTGGCGGTCTAGAGGGGAGGCCTATGTTCAGCAGTGGACGTCTTATGGCTGAGATGATGACGATGATGAAGGAAATGCCGCCAGCATGCTCAGTACAATGCCACAAGAGCCAATCTTAGATATAGGTTAGGTTAGTTAGATTTAATTGATGCCTGTAAATTGTACTGTGACTGAATAATTAATGAAAGTGGTCTGGTTAGTTCTATGCGATTATTCAGTCGCAAAAATCAAGTCATTACCATTCCCAAATTATTGATGAACTGCGTATAAGTAGTGGAGTCATTTTCGATTATCTTGTAGCAGACGCATGTTTGTCTGCTATTCTGGCATAATAGTCTCGTTTGCTTTTATAAAACGGTAAATAAAAAGGTGGTGGTAATGAACAAAAAAAAACGTAACAAAATCGCATAGAAACACCGATCTACAAGCTCATAATACGTTGGTCCGAGCATTAAACTCTTGAAGCAATGACAACAGAACAAGGCCAATTGCATTAGGATCTCAAGTGGCGCCTCGGCAGTTATTCCGAGTGTATATTTAGAGATACGACCTGGTAATGTGTGCTTTAATGTTATACTGATTGATGCTCAATTGAATTAAATAATATTTTAGAGTGAAGGATGAAAACATTCAAAAAAGGAAAAGTTTCTTATTCGCCAGATTTTTGTGTAACTAGTCGATATCTCAGAGAAAAGTAAACTGATTAAAACATAGGTATCAATAGAATATAAAGGCCTGTGAAATAAGACGAGATTCGAATAATAATTTAATGATTAGTTCATTGTATATTAAAGACGTATGTGTTTTGTCAAGTCCCACCCAGAATACTACCTTAAAAGAAGTGAAGTTTTGCAGAGACAAGGCAGGACAAGAACACATAATCATGTTAAATCTTTTATATAAGCCTCGGGCCTGTAAAGATATGTACAGGAAAAATGTATTCAATATGAACATGACGGTATTCAGTAAGTTACCAAATGAATTGCGGACATTGTCGGGGGAATTATTTAAACGATTTTTAACAAAATGGCTGCGGGTTAAATGTTTTTATAGCGTTAAGGATTATTTAAATTTTAAGGAACCGATGACATTGTATTAATGTAATTTATAATAGTATTTTTGTGACATTTGTATAATAGGTCTACTAGACCTGAACATTCAGTTTAATTCATAAATAGCTTTGAAATATTTTTATGCGTGCTTGCTGAATACAGATATTAATAATTAACATCTTTAATGTACCTACTGTATTCTGATAAATAAAGAATTTCGAATTTGAAACAGAATTTGAATTGTTACCTTGCATAAGACACTTTGTTAACAGCAGTTTTATAGCATCAAAAGTTTACTGATGTTATAAGGCCCTATTATAATGGGTTTCCCATAAATATTTTCTTCTATATGGAAGTGGTAACACTATGACCATTATTTGATAAAAGATTGATGATGGGCAGCAGCGTCATCATAGTGGACACATTACTGCGATCGCTAATCCGCTTGCCGAGCGTGACGATTATGGGCATTTACCTCATAATGCGTCTATACGCATAGTTAATAGGAGAGGCGGTCCAGCAGTGGCAAAATAGGCTGATGATGTAATGTGATGTGATCCCCTGGCTGATGGCATAGAATAACAACAGAAAATAATTCATCCAACTATATGCAAAAAAGGTAATTTGGTATATTAATACCGGTATTAACTGGTTTCGCTTTTAAATTTATGAACGGGAAAACTGACCAAGAAATCTTAATTCATAACAAAGCATAATTTACATAAAAATTGCACATTCTTATGTGCATAATTTAACATAAACAACATGTTAAATACAATTAGACACAAGTTATGCATAATTAATTCTGTTTTCATTTTCTTAAAGATGTCAAGGCTGAAAAGATCTGACATTTGCGTTTTTGATTGTTTTTGAATATACATATTTCCATAAAAATGTGCGCATTACTATATTTATTTTTAACTATTTATAAAATTACTAGAACTTTGTTTATTTCATGTAAAAAAGTGGGTCACCACTCCTTAGTATATTACTTTTATTTTATTTCAATTATTTATTTTTATATGGATACCCGGTGTCTGAAATAAAGATTTTCATTTCATTTCATTTCATTAGTGGCAGAAAAAGTATAAAAAACCCTCGTTGTACGCGATAAAGTATGAATAAAGTATTATTTTTACTAAAGGTTTACATTTGTTCTTAACTATACTCACGAATACTAACCCCCTTATACATAAACGTCTGCTAACTTAACAAGCCGCTAATAATTGTTTGTCCCTTTTGCTCTTATGCACACATTGTTAAGACCGAAAGGGACAAACAATTATTAGCGGCTTGTTAAGTTAGCAGACGTTTATGAATAAGGGGGTAAGTATTTTAAAGACAAACGGGTCTTAATCGCGTAAACTTACGTTTAATTATAACCTGACGTTTCCTGACCTGGCAGACTCCTGCCTGCGACCACGGGAGTAACGTCATGCCCGAAACGTCAGGTTATAATTAAACGTAAGTTTACGCGATTAAGACCCGTTTGTCTTTAAAATATGAGTGATAATCGTGAAAGTTTAAATCAATATAAGGGGGTAAGTATTTAAATGAATACATGTTTGACGTTTGTGATGTAACTATTACAAAATATAGGGGTTTCCTAGTTAATCTATTTAAACTCCAAACCTAAATACCGCTCTATAAAATCCGCTATATACATCTCTCAACAGAAGCATAAATATCAAATATAAATTAAAACGTGTGTAAAATATAATAATAGCCGTGTGGTGACGGCAGTAAGAATACATTTGTCACCACCCCAACTCCTCCTGCGGGTGTTGTAAGAGTCGACTAAGGGATTGAAGTGTCACTTACCATTATTTAATAAAAGATTGTTGATGGGCAGCAGCGTCATCATAGTGGACACATTACTGCGATCGCCAATGCGCTTGCCTAGCGTGGCGATTATGGGCATTTACCTCCTAATGCGTCTATACGCATAGTTAATAGGAGAGGCCTACGTCCAGCAGTGGACTATCATAGGCTGATGATGATGATGATGATGATAAAATATAGTAAATCGTCACTTCCCCATTCCAATTCGTCCATTTGTGTAATTTCAAATGCTTGACGAGGCTGAATAAATAGTAATAATTAAATACCTATACCAAATGTATTGATATTGATCATCATCTCAGCCATAAGACGTCCACTGCTGAACATAGGCCTCCCCTCTGGACCTCCACATGTACCGGTAAGATGCACCCCTTGCCCTGTTTCTCTGGCCGCTACCGTAGCCAGGAAGAGCAGGACTCCCTTCGGTTGTGTTTTAATTAATCGCCACGTCTCATCATTTTTTTCAGTATTTTTTTGGTTACATCAAAATAAGCACCTTGATTTATCACGCCACACGTCTCGTACTTCAGTTTTTTTAGTTTTTTTTTGTTGCAAATAAGCACTCAATAGATGCACCTAGGTTATTGCACTTTTTCGCGAATAATATTTTTTATCTCTATTTTATTTATGCGAATGCGATATTTTGATATTTTATATATTTATTACTTCCTATATTTTTTTTGTTGTATACTGTTAATCTATGCTCATGTAACCAATAATATATACACGAACGACCAAAATGGCGGCCACGTCACTAGATCGTGACACAGAGCAGTTTTCGTGTTGTTTTGAAACAAACTTACGCGGGGCTTTCGGAAATTGGCGATTAGGGTAAAAATAAACTTTGTTATTTCCTTCTTACCCACACATACGCGGCTTAAATCGATTTCTTACACGTTGGTAGAATTGCGGAAAGTGTTGGCATCTAAAAACAAGGCACAGCATCTACAGGGCAAGGCTATGAATAGTTGTCATATAATAGACTAGTATGGTTTGACTTCGACCTAAAATCACATACGTATATCATCATTTCAGCCATAAGATGTCCTCTGCTGAACATAGGCCTCCCCTTTGGACCTCCACATACACCGATTGGATGCGACCTGCATCCAGTGTCTCCCGGCGATCTTCATAATATAATATTTCTTTAAAAGTGGTAGGTAGTGGTTCATGGGAGTCCTTCAAAATATTCGAAATATAGAAAAAATCATTAAATTATCATTGTATTTTGTATCACGCTTAATAACCATTTTCAGCCGTAAGACGTCCACAAGTGGCCAAATGCATCCATCAAGGTTCTCCACAACGAACGATCACTCGCTTCCCTCAACCAAACCATCCATTTTTATGTTACATTGTAACTTCTAATCTACAATTTATCTAATATGACGGTATATGCCTCAATCGCCACGCTTGGCACACGGTTTTGCAATCGCATCGTACTGCACCGCAATTATAAAGGCTGAACCACACCGGATCCGTGTCGTGCGCGTTGTGGCATCGGCAATGTCATATTTGATGTCACACCGATCTCACGTCTCACGCACGTGCACGCCACGCAAGCGATGTGGCATCTAATATGATTATACATAGCGTACAACGCGCACGTTACGCAGTCGTGCACGCACACGCGCTGCACAGGCACACGCTTTCGATGTGTCTTAGCCTTTAGGATGCTGCTGCCCAACCACTGGTTCGTTCGGCCTCAGTTGGACATACCCGGGTTCACTATACACGGGACATGACGCCTATGTCTTTTTGTGATACCCGTATTAAAATACAGAGTGACTTCAAATTGGTGATACAAAATAATAAAATCTGAATTTATTCATGGTTTTAGTAACAGTTGTTCAAAACCATTAATAAATTCATGTTTTATTATTTTGTATCACCAATTTTAAGTCACCCTGTAGTACATTACGACACAAGTGCAAAAAACATGAAATTCGAAACGAGTGGCGATGTTTTAAAACACGACCGATAGGAGTGTTTTAAATCGACACAAGTTACGAACTTCCTTTTTGTACGTGTCTCGTACGATGTTTTTTAGTACAGATGGCCCTCCGAAGTTTTGGACCTGACGTAAAATTACCCACTTCTCGCATTAGAGCCTAAAAAAGGCACCATCTGTACTAAAAAATACTCTGTTAAATACCAACACAAATCATAATTTACACCCACCTATTAATATCCAAGCATGATAGCCACTCATTTGCTTTGAAATTTTGGTTGAGCTATGTAAAATAAGAGTGACAGCTGGTAACCACAGTCACCAAAAGCAATTGAATCAGCAATAAAATGTCAACCGTCATTTCCCTGACAAATTGTGTCGTTGCCAAAAATGCCAGAAACCGCGACAAGTCGTGACGTGTTTTGAGGTCGTTGACTGCGTCATTTTATGTCATGTCATGTTTTTAACAAATAAAAGGGTCGATTGCAAAAAAAAAACTCATATTTAAAGGACTAATTAAATTTAACTAATGAAAATTTTAAACATTACGTTTTTATTTTTATGTCACGAAGTTGAATTTTGTGTAACAGCTTTTGGCACTGAAAAACGGCGACAAATTAAAATTATATATATGAGCGATCAACGATATATATCCTATATCTTTTTTTGACCTCTTTTACTACTGCTAAAGCGGCTATGTCCTACTCATAACGGCACAGTTGAATAAATAATATGAACTTCTCGGACAGTTACTGTAAGTTGAGACAAAGTTGTACCGAATTGTCTGGTGATACATTGCATGCTGATTAACGAGAAGCCTATGTCCACCTGTGGACATATAGGCTGATGATGTTAATGTGTGACGTTAAATTAAGAAATTACTAACTATGTGTATAATATACCTATATCGTCAGTAGAATCTAAAAAATGTCAACAAATATGGCTGACTTTCCATAGTATTTGACGTGTGTGACACAAAGCGTGGAACACGTTTACTTATTTGTATTTTTACGGTAATAGTAATAAATACCAATCATTTTAACTAAAAATATAAGTGAACTCAAAGTTTTAAATTGGTGGTAAAACCAAGATTGTGTTCTAAAAGAACGTGATTATGAAATAACGGAACTTTTTAGGTTTGTTTACTTTTTTTTAGATTCTACTGACGATTGGTATATACAGTTTTGATACTTGTGATGTAATACTTTGGTGTTTACAGTAATGTTCTGTTACATATCTCAGGCATTCAAAGCTCTTTATGCACGAAGTAGACTCGGGCTGGAACAAAAAGCGTTGGAAATATAGCAAACGACAACTCAAACTCATAACGGGGGTGTTTACGGGGCACTTTGGGGTCAAAAATCTTTTGGCCAAAATGGGCCTTTCTGACAGCATAGACTGTAGAATGTGTGGCGAAAAAGAGAAGACAATGAAAAACTTGATGTGCGAATGTCATGCCCTCGCCAGACAAAGGATGAAAGACTTCGGAACCGGCTATCTGGAACCGGAGGAAGTCAAAACGCTACCGCTAGGGTCCATCCTCAAACATATTGACTTGATAGAACAATCCCTGGGGTAGGCGAACCAGGGGGCAATAGCAGTCGAAGTGTATCCGTAAGGGCCCCACCAATAAGATAAGATAAGATACATCATATGTATGGTTAAACAAATAAATAAAATAAATTATGTAGTTACAATGCAATTTCTGACAGCCGACTTGGGTGGTTATCTCCGTGTATATTTATCTTTTATCAGAAGCCAGGTTTCATCACATTCCCCCCATTAATATCCCCGGTGACCCCGTAAATAACCCGTTAAATGCCGCGATAAATAAACTCTCGGCCCGAGCTCTTTCATTTAGAGATGTTATAAATCTAATGAAAAAATAGCCAAGGTTGATGAAAATTTTTGGGGAACGGATGAAATTGACAGTGCAAATGATACATAAATAATAAAATTTATTCGTCAATCAATATAGTGTCCACGTACAAAAATATAAATAATCAAACTTAGATGGAAATTTCATGACAAAAATATAAAATATAATCATAGGATCAAATATGAAATTACAAAGTGACACGCAATGACCATAAAATATAATAAATAAATATAATGTATAATAAATTAAATGATTATTTAACAGGCGAAAAGAACACTGTATTATTTTTAAGACAATTAAAACAGAAATCAATTGATAAATGTTATTAATTTGAATTTCCATGACCAACAGATTTGATATTTATTTGTGAATTTATAACCCTGTAAATATTGTACTTAGGATAAGGTAGTAGTTAAGACTAGTTCTAAGATTATAATTATCTACTGTGCCCTTACAGGGTATCATATCTGACATGTATTGTATATGAAGTCATGATAGCATGAATAAATGAATATGAATATGAATATACCGATTGTAACAACAGTAATAGTGTCAATAGAATACCAATACATTTTTTTTATCCTGTCATGTCTCAATGTCTCCACATAAACTGACCCTCCATTTTTTTATTTGTTTTTTTCCTTCTAATTATTCTTAACTTGAACGATAGGTATTGAATCAGTTTTGTTGCAGTCTATAAAATGAAACCCCAAAAAATTACATTGCTCAAAACAAGATCCATTGTTTCTCGAATAACCGCATCACCAGCTATTTCGAAGAAAATTATTTTAAGACATCTAAATGAGAACAGGACACTAACATCATAAAAAAGTCACCACTAAGCCGTGAGGCAACCAATTCCCATCAATTCTGGGAACCACGAATCACGGGAGTCATCGAACTTTCTTCATTGAATTATTGAACCAAATGTCCCATGTTAACAAATCACTAGAACATAAAAAAATAATGATATAATTAACGTAACCAACGAAAATGAACCTAAAGAAGAAAAAGATAAAGTCGGAGATGAAGATTTACTCAATGATTTAGAACGTTTTGGCTTTGAAGTGGGTCGTTATCGTAAAGAAAATGTGGTGGAAAACTGCGTAGTATGAACGAAATTGATGTAGTAAAAAATAGAGTAGATTAATATGTTAGTGTTCTAGAATTTGTAATTGGTCTAGACTGTGATTCACTTCCTACATACTTAAAATAGCTTGGTATTCAATGTTCGACTGTCCTTGAAAGTATCCATCAAATTGTAAAAATAGAGATCTTGAATATTTGCAGTTTTCGTAAACAATGAAATGAAACTACCATCTAGCCCTGAGCTTGAATACATTTTGAAGATTGCAGATATTAACACTTACTTTTCTCTATATCCTATGAGGCAAGTTTGTTCGTAAAAACAACTGAATGTACGTTTATGTCCTAAACCTTCGCTAAGAGTTTCACCCGTATTAGACTTACACCCTGTAGGTATTTATTTTATTTTATTTTATTTTATTTATTATGAAACAAACGGTCATACAAAAAAAAAATTGATTACAGATTATCGCCTTATTTCTTAGACCTACAGTTTCCATTAATGATTTACAACTTAAACCTAGACATGATATAAGTAAGTATTCATGTTTACTGTTCTACAGGATTTTTACACGGTATAATATATGAAAGTAACTAAGTAAACAAAACATGCCACACATTATTATTACGTATAAAGTAGATGTTTGTTTTCTTATAATAAAGACCCTTTTATTTAGATTTACATTAGATTTTGTGGGATCTGCGTAGATCAACTGTTTATTTGAAGAAATATTGTAACACGTTCTCGTATCGTGCTCTGTATAAATATAAACTATTGTTAAAATAGTTTCATCATCATCATCATCATATCAGCCGAAAGACGTCCACTGCTGAACATAGGCCTCTCCCAAAGATTGCCACAATGACCGGTCCTGCGCCACCCGCATCCAGCGGACTCCTGCGACCTTCACCAGGTCATCAGTCCACCTTGTGGGGGGCCTACCCACGCTACGCCTTCCGGTACGTGGCCGCCACTCAAGAACCTTCCCGCCCCAACGGCCATCGGTTCTACGCGCAATGTGCCCCGCCCACTGCCACTTCAGTTTAGCGATGAAAATAGTTTATCCAAACTAAATATATCCACATTGATTATTGTATTTTGATAGCGGTGTGATAAAAATATCTCAAAGTTTTTGATATTATTCTGTTTTGTACGTCTTAATAATCTTTCAAAGTGTATTACAGAAGTACTTAATGCACTTTGAATTTTATTAGTGCATTTATATTAGTTTGTAGTGTGAAATAGGTAATTATAATTATAGAATCTTCTACTGATAATTACGGGACAATCTAACATGTTTTTAAATGTGCGTATAATTGATCTCTAATACATACAGGAAAATAAATAAAAAATAATCAATCATTTTCTTTTTACTTCGTTAATTGTTTTCATGTGGACAATATTTCTTATAACGCACGTGTGTAGGTAAGTTATACCGAATCTCTTCCTGATATTTAATCTTCAACGGCCTATATTGTACATATTAGTTAGAACCGGTGGACGTCTATTTTCATATAAGTGTACTTTTTATTTCATTTATCAGGAAAATAGTAAGAAAATAATTATCAACAAGTAAGTACCTACTTGCAAGCAAATCCAGTTCGGGATGGATTAAAACTGTCGTTTTAAATTTTATACAATTAACCGTATTTAAGATTTCCTCCCACCGATTACAATAATTACGTGGTGACTTTAAATTTAATTTCAAAACCAGCTAAGAGCATGTCGCGCCACGCTCAGTGTAGGGTTCCTTAGTTGTTATAGTCGAAATAGTTTTGTTTTAAAGAATTATATAAATGCATACTCATGCTATTTTAGTACAGATGGTGACTTTTTAAGGCTCTAGTGCCAGAATTGTGTCATTTACGTCAGGTCCAAAACTTTGGAGGGCTATCTGTACTAAAAAACGTCGTACGACACACATGCAAAAACGAAATTCGTAACTCGTGTCGATTTAAAGCACTCCCTATCGGTCGACATCGCCACTCATTTCGAATTTCATGTTTTTCGAACTTGTGTCGTAATGTACTATTTTACCATATTTTGTTTGGTCCCACGGATCAAAAGTTAGAGAACAATTTTTTTTTTCTTGAGACAATTACCTCCGAAAATATTGACTTTAGAAAAAATTTTCTTTTAAGACCCTTATTTTTAAAGACCTATTTAACAATAGCCACAATATACAGGATTACAGCAAAATAAAAAATAACTCGTCCCCACTTTACGATTAGGGAAGACACCCGATTTTTTTTCCTATATTTTATTCTCCCACTTTGTTGTTGTGATTAATGTGTATACCTATGCCAAATTGCAAATTTGCGATACTGACGGCCAAGGAGCTATGCTGCAGTATTATTCACTAAGGAAACCGCCTTGCTATCAGCGCTGTCTCAGTTAAAAGTTATAACGCCACTAGCACTAGCGCTCGGCGACGAATGCGGCGTGAGCTGGAACTACACCGCGTCGAGAGTTACCGCCTACAGTTCGACGACGAGCTGTTCTACGTTAGTGAATACCGTTTTTCGCAGCGCTGCGCTCGACGTCGAAGTGAAGGCTGTCTCGTCGTCGAGCTCGTTGATGAACGCAGCGTCGAATGTGTGAATAAGAGAATAGCATAGCTGCAGACAAGACAGACGGACATGGCGAAACTACAAGGAATATAAGGGTTCCTTGTTTACTACGGAACCTTATCTTATCTTATCTTATTGGCGGGTCCCTTACGCATGCACTTCGACCTATTGGGATCTTTTGTGTAATTGCCACCTGTTTCGCCTACCCCAGGGATTGTTCTATAAACTCAGTATGTTTGAGGATGGACCCTAGTGGTAGCGTTTTGACCTCCTTCGGTTCCAGATAGCCGGTTCCGAAGTCTTTCATCCTTTGTCTGGCGAGGGCATGACATTCGCACATCAAGTGTTTCATTGTCTCCTCTTCTTCGCCACACATTCTACAGTCTATGCTGTCAGAAAGACCCATATTGGCCAAAAGAGTTTTGATCCCAAAGTGCCCCGTAAACACACACGGAACCCTAATAAAAACGAAGGTAATGATGGTTTAAATGTTGAGAGCAATTAAGTGAAGCTGGATGTTGCGCATACACACCTAATTGGTACAAAGTTTCCCATCGATACTTTTCTTAATAAGAGTACAATCTTTGTAAATAATTTTAATACATCCTGAAATATTTTTATACCGCAATATGAGCTTTTTCCCTTATTTTAAAGGCTTACATTTATTTTTATTTTTATGTAAGTAATATCTACATTTATCAAGTCGAAAAATGCGAGCATTTAGGTTGTATGTTTGAATGGTTTCGCTCCGTATCATCACCATCATCATCATATCAGCCGAAAGACGTCCACTGCTGAACATAGTCCTCCCCCAAAGATTGCCACAATGACCGGTCCTGCGCCCTTCACCAGGTCATCGGTCCACTTTGTGGGGGGCCTACCCACGCTACGCCTTCCGGTACGTGGCCGCCACTCAAGAACCTTCCCGCCCCAACGCCCATCGGTTCTATGCGCAATGTGCCCCGCCCGTATATAAGTTGAAATTATACCTATTGTTTTAAGCAGTATGAATGAGTGTCACAAGTTTTGTGTTTAGTTTGTATTAGGTATACAAAGATTAAATCGAGCTAAAATACCCTATAGGTATCTAAAATTTGCCCTTGTGGCATTGTACCGAAAATAGCCAGCATTCTTTGGCGTTTAAATAGGTACGTATTGATTTGTTAGGTATATTTGTTTTTTTTTGTCATAAACAGTTGTTTCTTATTTATTCAATTCCATTATTTTATCATTATTTATCCATATAGTAACTTCTATTTTATATTATATTTCATTGATATTCCTTATTATACAGGCTGGCCAAAAAAATAACAATAAATAAATAAAATAAATAAATAACCACCTTGTTCATAAACGTCCGCTAACTTAACAAGCCGCTAATAATTGTTTGTCCCTTTTGCTCTTATGGACACATTGCTAAGACCGAAAGGGACAAATGATTATTAGCGGCTTGTTAACAGACGTTTATGAATAAGGGGCTAAGTGTATTCCCGATGACTTTCAGGTTTTCCCGGGTTTGCCGTGTGGTGATGGCAGTAAGAATACATTTGTCAGCACCCCAACTCTTTCCGCGGGAGTCGTAAGAGTCGACTAAGGGATTGAAGTGTCACTGACCATTCTTTAATTTTATCGATGACGGGGCAGCAGCGTTATCATAGTGGACACATTACTGCGATCGCCAATCCGCTTGCCCAGCGTGGTGATTATGGGCATTTACCACCTAATGCGCCTATACGCACAGTTGATAGGAGAGGCCTACGTCCAGCAGTGGACTGAGATAGGCTGATGATGTGATGTGATGTGTCAGGTTTTGTGGTGGTTGAGGGCACATAGCGGTGTGCCATCTAATATGACATCTACATATGCTACAACGCACATGCCACGCACCCGCACGTGCACACGCATCCAGTGTGGCCTTTAGGGTGTCACATGCACGTAGCCGACCTTATACGGCATGTTTCATAAGCATAGCGTAGGTAATAACCCAGTGACCACACTTCCTAGCTGGCCGGCCAAGTAGGACACCATTTATTTTAAGTGATAATTTATAAAATGGATCGCGTGGATTCAGTGATTGCTCACAGCGCATTAGAACAGTAGGTCAGATAATAATTTCTCTTTAGTATTTTTTAATCGGGCTTTTGGGCCGTGTGGTGACGGCAGTAAGAATACATTTGTCACCACCCCAACTCCTGCGGGTGTCGTAAGAGTCGACTGAGGGATTAAAGTATCACTGACCATTATTTGATAAAAGATTGATGATGGGCAGCAGCGTCATCATAGTGGACGCATTACTGCGATCGCCAATCCGCTTGCCCAGCGCGGAGAAAGCCCAGTAAAACTAACTAACTAGTACCTAGATCCTAGATAACCTACTGTTGTATTTTATGCACTGTGCCTATTCGCGTGGGCGTCCTATCGACCTACATTCAACTCTGGATGAACTCGGGCCAAAGAATAATCAGATGTGTAATGTGTAGACGTAGTAGTTGACTTTTATAATTTACAATTGGACACTCGTAAATTATTAATGTGTCACTCTCGTGCCTGCTAAATTTCATATTATAATATCATTAAAGGCTAATTTTGATTACAGTATTCCTGAATGGTATTCATTGTGCATATTATCATCTCAAAACGATATCATTATAAGTACCTAGGGTGAATTGTTTCATTAAAATATTAATCTTATAAGAAAAAAATTATGTTAATTACGAGTATAATCAATATCATTGATTTTCACATAGATATCAAAAAGGTAAATTGTATACAAATAAATTTAATGACACTTGTATATAAATAATAAATTGTACTGAAAAATCTTATAAGCAGAGCTATAGTGAAATCAATAATAAGAACGAACACTTCAAGTATTAACATTATATACAAAACTGTAATGATACTTGTAAAATTTAAATAAATAAAAATAAAAAATAATAAATGGCTGACACTGCCAAGTTTAGGGTTAAGCTCGTAACAAAAAAAACATATTCAAAACTAGCAAACGGATGTATAAAATTTATAAAATTTCCTTCATTCACCCTAACATCCAAAATAACTTTAAATATAATTAAATTCACGCGTATATAGTCACTATGCGCGACATTTGTTTTATTTTTTTTATACATTTGACGATCTTTTTGTGAATTTGTGCTATGTAAAAAAAAAGAATATGTAATTTTCATGAAGAAATAAACGAATCTAATCTAATCATGTTTCGGAGAGCCTAGGGCTCCTTTATCAAGTACTGAGCCCGAGTTCACACATACAGGTAAAACAATACAATCTTGAGTACACTAACCATTTCATATAACCGTTCGAAGCTTATGGCTAGACTAGGTATGTTATGTACACCGTTCGAATATTTAGAAAATCTAATAATACTCGGCCTAGAATTTTAATATTCTCATTTATTAACGATAATAACTTGGCAGATAGCTTTATACTATTTAGTTTATCAATATTCATGTTGACCTCTTTTTAAAATTAGCCGAGAGTTTGTTTTATCGAAACGGTTTTAACTACGAGTTTATGGCGAAGTAAAAATATACGTTGCCAAGCTAGAGAATTGAAAAGACAAAATAGCGATGCCATATGGTAGATTTGGGACACGACATTTTTTTAAGAATCTGTAGTGGTACATTGTAGGTATAGACTAATATAACAATTCCAGATGCCCATTTCTCAAAAGCTTGTAACTTGTAATATAAGTGGAAGTCTCTTTTTGACACTATTAATTAAATAAGGCCTTCCGCTTGTATTACAAGTTACAAGCTTTCGAGAAATGGGCCCCAGATGCTCTGTCGCTAAGATAAGTCAAACATAATTCAATTTAAATTTTCGTGAGATATACCTATATTCGTATACTTATAACGATAAATACCTATAATGAAACGGTTAAACTCATGAGTATTTAGTTAATTCGCGCGACATGTTTCGGAGAGCCTAGGTCTATTTTATCAAGCATTGTTCTGCTGCGGGTGGTCTCATTTCTAATCCGATCTCACAAAAGACTCCTAGCATAGCCCTCTCCAGTCTCCATTGCCCTTTGGGTTACTTTGAGCCTTCCTATGAGGCCCATTGTAAGCGGCCACGTTTCAGTACCGTATGTCATCACTGGCAACACACACTGATCAAAGACTTTCGTATTCAAACACTGCGGAATATTGGACGAAAAGATATTTATTATTTTATTTTAACTATCCTTTCATTTTTTTATGTTCTATTTCCGGTAGAGTAAACAGCAGATTACGAAACCCTGTTTTCGCCAATTTTACATAGGTTCATCAGTTGTCTCTTTCTTAAGTGTAGCTGAAATCTAGGCGGCAAAAAGCGACAGCAATAATTTTTTCAAATACCTATATTTCTCAACTTTTACAGCTTCCATTTTCTCCTAAATGTACGCAAACAATATATTACGTAAGCTTAAGCAAATTCCTTCGCAAAAACAATAAAAAGGCAACAAAAACATCCTCCTTGAACTTTTTTGATCTTCAGGGGCGCTTTTTTGGGTTCCTTATACGAAAGATAAAAACAAGACCCTTTTATTAAAATTTTCTACGTCCGACTGCCTGTGATGACTGTGGCCCATGAATATTGATTATTACACCACATCACATCATCAGCCTATCTCAGTCCACTGCTGGACGTAGGCCTCTCCTATCAACTATGCGTAGAGACGCATTAGGAGGTAAATGCCCATAATCACCACGCTGGGCAAGCGGATTGGCGATCGCAGTAATGTGTCCACTATGATGACGCTGCTGCCCGTTATCAATCAAATCAAAGAATGGTCAGTGACATTTCAATTCCTTAGTCGACTCTTACGACTCCCGCGGGAAGAGTTGGGGTGGTGACAAATGTATTCTTACTGCCGTCACCACACGGCAAATAGGTATTACACCAATGATGATGATTATTCAATAGGACAGGTATGGACTGGGATAGACTGATAATAGTGATGATGTACTTTCCGTTACCTCTAAACCGCAATTACTAAAAACAGAATAAAACAAATGTGCCAAGGGAGTTTTTTTTTACCCCATACCTGATATTTTTGCCGTTTCTGTTTTATTGCGCTCGCTCCAATTATGTCAGTGCTAGCGCGATAGAATTACGTATCCAGTGAAACCTAACGCATCCTTTACTTTTTTAACTCATAGAACGGCTATAAGCCATCGTGCTCGTTCCAATATGTCAGTGCGAACACGATAAAATGCATTACGTATCGAGTAAAACCTAACTTAGGCCCCATTCCCAGTAAGCCGGACCGGCGAATTTGCCGAAAACCGGCAACCGGCCTAGGTGTTCACATTACATCGGATCCGGCGAAAAAACCGGAGACTTTGAGTACTTGTATCAGTCAAATTTAGAAAACTGTACAGGTACACTATGGACGATGAAGTTGTGGTGATTTTTTTTGGACTATTTTTTAATTAATTAATTTACCAGTCTTTTATTTTTTTTTCTTGAAGGTAACATAAACTTGGCACTCCATATCGAAGTGGGCTCCATCGTGCCTACTTCGACAACACAGGTCTTTCTTGAATAAATTTTAATGTAATGTAAGCTTCTGCATTGATATCAATAACCATGATGGTACCAGAATGCGAATGATAAAATGACCCGCGGGTAGTTCAATAGAGGCGTTTTTGCCGGATCCGGGATAATGTGAACAGCTTCATATAAATTGTACTGCCACCAGCCTTTCCGACAGTTTCGCCTGTCCGGTAAATTCTCCGGTCCGGTCTAATGGGAACGGGGTCTTATCCTTACTTTCCAACTTGGTAAAACAGAAAGCGGCCGTGGTCTTTTCAAAACGTACGGAACTCTTCTCGCGTTTTGACTCGCACTTGACAGATTTATTTTCGTTCATGTCAAAGGAGATTAAATCAGACTGTACTGCACTCGATGGAGCGTGGAAGTAAATATTTTTTGTCTTTTAGACGTCTTGGGCCGTTAACTTCAATGAGACAGTTTGATCGTGAAGCTTGTAAACAAGATCCTATTAAAAATGCTGCGCGGTGAAAGAACATATTGGTCACCACTCCAACTCTTTCCGTGGGTGTCGTATGAGTCGGCTAAGGGATTGAAGTAATGTAATCTCTTGATCGAAGCAGCATCATATGTATGTTTGTAATTTTTTTATTGTACACAAAACATAGGTAAAAAACAATAATACACAGAACAATTAGAAACAGGTACAAAGGCGAACTTATCCCTGTAAGGGATCTCTTCCAGTTCATCATCATAGTGGACACACTACTGCGATCGCCAAGCCGCTCGCCCAGCGTGGCGATTATGGGCATTTACCTCCTAATGCGTCTATACGCATAGTTTAATAAGAGAGGCCTACGTCCAGCGGCCCGTTCCTCAAAAGCTTGTAACTCGTAATACAAGTGGAAGTCTCTTTTTAACAGGTTTAATCCGATAAGGACTTCCGCTTGTATTTCAATACAAGCTTTTGAGAAATAGGCCCCGCCAGTTGACTGCTTATAGGCTGATGATTTCTTTGTTTTTAGTGATTGTTGTTTTGGATGTAGGTCGATGTACCTACCTTTGAATATTTGTGTATCTATATCTTATGAGTTGTGAGGTTCGTTTTGTAATTCAGTGATTTCTGCAAGATGGGTTCATGTGTCAATCTACGACCAACGTAGTATAAATATTTGACATATTTTATTCATTTCCATGGTCGTAGGTATATATTTATTTGAATTTTAATATTAATCACGTGAACTATAGCAAAGATCAATTATTATCTAATATTCTATTTACCTTCCTGCATTTAAAACGTTTGTTATTCGCAATAACATCAAAATGAAATAAATAACAATAATCATATTCAGTAGCAAATTTAGCTACACATAAAATGTTCTCTGATGTAAACAACTTATGCAAACCTGAATTATCATAGGAAATTCATAAATTCCTTCGCAAACACGAAACAGAGCCTTTGAAACGTGCTCAAGTGTCTTTCGGAGCCGATTCCGTTATCCTTGCGATAACATGAAGGGACTTATACAATTTGAGTGTCTTTCACATCGTCCGATCCGATTTCGGATTCAGGATACGACAGTGATTGGAGTGATCCGGTCCGTAAACGGGCGGATTTCTGTTTGTTAAAAAAAATTCCAAATTTGGACTTTTTAATTTTTTTTCTACTCAGAATCACGAGCTTTTTAGATCCTAATAGAAATAAAAAAGTGTCCCAAAAAAAATTCCGTTGAGTTACTATTTTTCTTACACTTTCTTCGACCGTAACTCAGTGGAAGACAAAAAAATGTATGGGATTCTCAGGACACCTTTTTCTCCTACTGAGGATCGAAAGAGCTCGCGATTCTGAGTAAAAAAAAAATTAAAATGTCCAAATTTGGGAAAATTTGAAAAAAACTAGAACAAAATACAAATTCGTCCAAACACTAAGCCGGGGGCCGGAACCGTTATTTTCTCCATACAAAAAGAACGGTACCGTTTTCGTTTTTCAGTATATAAATTGTAAGTTAATTAGGTTAATTTAAAAATTGGTAATGTAAATTACATGAAACATTGAGCAGTGCATAAATAGTATTAAATATTTCAAAATATTGGGCTATTTCGAGGTTTTTGTAAAATACCGGTTACAGTCCCTACAGTAAACAGGGATGGTTTGGGCAGGGAAAACTTTGAAATAGACCAATATTTCAAAATGTTTTATACTCTTAAAAAAAATCTTAATTCAAAAATTCTTTACAAAGCAAACAAAATTTCATAGTGGCCGGTGACCTTTAAAGTTATTTACAAAATAACCTGTGCCAGGAGGCACTGCTCTTTCATAACTATTTTTTAACCGACTTCAAAAAAGGAGGAGGTTCTCAATTCGACTGAATTTTTTTTTTTTTTTTTTGTTGTATGTATGTTACCTGATATCTCCGAGAATAGTGAACCGATTCTAAAATTTCTTTTTGTGATCGAACGTGTATTACCCCGAGATGGTCCCATTGGCACCAAGTTGGGGTCTGATGATGGGATCCTGGAGAAATCGAGGGATCTATTCAAATGTTATAGGTACATGTATGGCGCTTTTGGTAATTTTCATTCATTTACAAGAATTTGCATTCAGAAAGTAGGATTTGAGGAAACCAATGATGGAAACAAATCGGGAATCTTGGAGAAACCGGTTGAAGTCGGTTTTTTAAATTTTTAATTTTTATTTAAAAAATTTTAGGAATGTGTAAGTGTGTGTGTATGTGTACTCTTTATGTAGTACTTAATTTTTTATGTACTTAACGATAACCTATTTTTAAATTAATTTATCAACAAAAAAATATACCTAAGAACGATTTTGTATGCATCGCTTACATGTTACATAGGTTAAAAAGCACATCACGATTTTTTTTTAATTCTTCGCTGATATAGTAACCACTTACCGGAAAACGGTATAAAATAAGATACGAGATAACGTACCGGACAGTGTGATAACTCTCTAAAGCGTGCAGAGAAAGCGAGGGCTGTTTAGCATATTTAACTAATTAAAGATACGGAAACGATTTGCTAGCCCTTGTACTGGGCGTAGCCAAAGATAAGATATTTGCTGGTATAGTCACCTTCAAATATATTGGAGCGGCCAGGGTGCTCATTAATATCTGAGCAGCAGGCCTAGATAAGATGCCGTTTGCGTACGGCCACGTTTTACGACAACCGGCTAGCTACGTGGGGAACAAATGTCTTGCCATGCCGCCTCCAGCTATGCTATTCTCTTATTCACACATTCGACGCTGCGTTCGTCAACGAGCTCGACGACGAGACAGCCTTCACTTCGACGTAGAGCGCAGCGCTTCGAAAAACGGTATTCACTAACGTAGAACAGCTCGTCGTCGAACTGTAGGCGGTAACTCTCGACGCAGTGTAGTTCTAGCTCACGCCGCATTCGTCGCCGTGGGCTAGTGTCGTTTAAAGTGCATTAGTGAATACCATTTTTAGGCTCGATGCTGCCGCAGCGCTGACACAGTGCTGTTAGCAAGGCGGTTTCCTTAGTGAATAACACTGCAGCAGGCCTAGATAAGATGCCGTTTGCGTACGGCCACGTTTTACGTCAACCGGCTAGCTACGTGGGGAACAAATGTCTTGCCATGCCGCCTCCAGGACCAGGTAGAAATATTCTTATCGATAATTATATCCATCGAGCGGAATTCCGCTATACCAAAAAACACAGTATAATTAAAGACTAAAAACAATCAAAAATATATTATCGATAGTTACTCAACCATACTGTTCATATTTACTGAATTATATGTTTTACGACGTCTTATACCTAGCTGATATGATGACGATAAGAGACTGGAAAATCTATAGCAAAGCAAAAGACTGTGGCAATCAAACTAGGGTGAGAGACATTTTTTCATCGATTTCGATAGTTGTTATATAGCCTACCAAAACATATCGGTATGTTTTTTTTGACAAATGTTACTCGTTAAATGTTTCTCACCTTAATTTGATTGCGACAGTCTTTTGTTTTGCTATGGATTTTCTAGGCTATGATGATGATGATGATACAAAAGGGATCCATAGAACTATTCTGTCTTTTTAGCTTGAGAATACAACTACAAATATATTGAAACTACTAAAGTTACTCGTACACGAGAATATACGTTTACGTACGCATGATTTTGAATAGGTACCTAACTAATTTAAAATCCATAAAGTATGGTACCTACATCATTTTATAGCATCCATTCCATAACTTCAAAGCACTAGTGTGTTTTTTGCGGTTCCAAACTTTAAGCAACGTTTTCACAAGGAAGTTTTCTTCAAGGAGCCCTTCTTGGAGTAGACCCAAGAAGCGCTGGCTTGACGTCATACGGGATGACATGCGTGCCAATGGTCTCGCACAAAAGGATGCGGAAGACCGTGCGAAGTGGAGGAGGAAAAGCCGGAAAGCGGACCTCGGGCTTCGAGGCGCAGGCCCCGAACGCAACCGGGAATTGCGCTAGGATGATGATGATGAGGCCTTGCCAAGATGCCATTATGCTGTCGTATACAATAAGCTACTAATACGCCGTGTGGTGACGGCAGTAAGAATACATTTGACACCACCCCAACTCCTCCTGCGGGTGTCGTAAGAGTCGACTAAGGGATTGAAGTGTCACTGACCATTATTTGAAAAAAATATTGATGATGGGCTGCGTCATCATAGTGGACACATTACTGCGATCGCCAATCCGCTTGCCCAGCATGGCGATTGTGGGCATTTCCCTCCTAATGCGGCTATACGTATAGTTAATAGGAGAGCCGTCCAGCAGTAGACTATCATAGGCTGATGATGTGATGTGATACAATAAGCTTGATATGATGTGTTTGGCAGGGATAGGCTGGAGGAGAAGGAACTCAGGGAGGTCGACCTCAGAGACGTCTTGCGGTCAGCAAGAAAATTGGAAGACTAGAATTGGGGGAACGCTACTGGAGCATAACCTCCTAAGGCCGAAGGCGAAATTCGGCTCCTAGTCATTGTAAACCACGGTCTTACCAGTAGTACCTACTATTGTTTTATACTTGTCCAGGCCCAAACATTAAGATCAGATTTTTAAATTGTTATTTTACTTGTATGCCATATACAGCTTTGGGGCATATTTACATATTATCAGTTCATGATGCCTTCTTGGAAAAATGTAATTTAATATATTGTATAAATGTAATCTAATATGTTGTCTTTTTTTTTATTGAATACGTCAGATTAGCGTTGCGCGAAATTTTAAAACAGAATGTCGGCTTTTGTATTCATAAGTCCTACAGGTAGGATGTGGTATGCTATGACTTTAAAGCCGTTGAAGAAGTTGGGTCTGAATGACCAAGTTAATTATTACTATAGGAAAGACCTTGGGCCTTAGGAGGAGGGAAATGGGGTGAATGAGCACAGTGGATGCTCGATAGCTCGCTGGAGTTCGGTCGAGCGTTCCTCCTTAACATATGTTATTAACATAAGCGTAAGTCACGTGACTATAATAATAATATATGGTCACGTGACTTATCGTTTGTGTCTGTCACTCCCATACATTTGTTACTTATCGCTTATCGTATACGATTGCAGAATGTCATCTTGGCTATCTGCAGGCCTCTATTAGTTACAAATTAATAACAATAAATATCTTGGGTCATCTGTGTCATCTTACACAAATCGACCTAGTCCCACGGTAAGCTCAATTAAGGCTTGTGATGTGGGTACCAGGCGATGATATATATAACAGAAAGATACATATAGATACTTAAATACATAGACAGCCATGACCAAGGAACAAATATACCTATGTCATAAATAAAAACACAAATAATGCTCTCGCCGGGAATCGGACCCGGAACCTCCAGCTTCATAGGCAGGGTCGCTACCAACTAGGCTACATAGACTGACAAATAAAAACGACTATATGGTCAGGTGACTTATAGTTTCTGTTTGTCACTCTCATACATTTGTCACTTATCGCTTATCGTATACGATAGCAGAATGTCATCTTGACTAGGTCTAGTATACTATTTATAATGGCGTTAGAGAGTGTGTTCAGATATTTTTGAATACCGTGGCTGCTAAAATATATCTTGTCGCTATCGCGTTGAGTGGAACAATAAATCGCTGGTTGCCGTGAAAGAAATTATCGCTCGCTCCCGCTGTTTCACAGGCTTGTTCAATAGCATGCAGTGTTGACGTTTTAATGAGGCGAAACACGAGCTACCTTCCTAGATTACAGGGTGAGATTTAAATGGGTATCGAAAAGATAAAAAAATATTAATTTAAAGTATTTTCTTTCAATCACTCTGATTGCGCTGCAATTGGAATAACAGATACTCGTAGTTGATTTGATCTTTTGATTTTCAATGTTTGCGAACGCAATGTTTAATATCAAATGCCTACTATTGTTTTGAAAGTCATGCTAAACATCAGTCATGATAATCAAAGTGTGGTTAGAGAATGTCTGATAATAAGGCTACTTGAATCATATCAAATTTAGTGCAAAAAATATTATTTTCTGTAGTATTTATTGAAAAGATTAATATTTTTCGATCACGGTGTATTAAGTGTTTGATGTGTACATATTTTTTATTGAATTTTTTTTTTTTTTTAATTTCGTACCCTGAAAACGATGTCGGCCATGTTGTGACGTCATAGGATCTTAAACTAACTTCAAGTCGAATCTTATACGAGTGAAATTCGCCATGGACATGTAGGCATGTAGCTTTGCTGTGACATTGACATAAGTGACATGTCAAATGTTTGTTTTCGGTTTGAGTGACGTGACACCACAGGTAATCTAAGCATTAACATGGCTAGTATCGTTTTCGCCCGGTAACGAAAGTTTAAATTTTAAGTTATAATTTTGTGATTTTCTAGGTCGTAAAAAAATATATTTATATTTTTTTTCCGTTAATCAGATATTGATTAATAATATAAGACAAACTTTAAAAAATAAGTAAAAAAAGTTTTAAGTTAAACGGTTTTTATTGCACCAAAAAGTAGAAAATAAAAATTAGTTGTAACTAACCGTAGATGCTACTTTTTGTAAATTAGTCACGTGAAACTATTATCACTGTAGTCTTCCCAAGTCGGATGCTGAAAGCCACGTTTAGCCTCTATGTCAGTGGATTAAGCGTAACCTAATCGGAAACTTTTACCAAACTGAAATAAAAACGTAGGGCGTACGCAATTGTGATTAAGTCACTATAGTTTTTTAAGAACACACATAGAAATCAAGACAGCAATAGAGTAATAAGTTTTGTTCTGGCCTTGATAAAAGTTATTTACCACTGTAGAAGTGTTGGAACAGATGAATGATTCATTGCGAAATTAAAGCTACAATTAATTGTTTGGAACTTGTATTTTTCTTCATAATAACGCCCCACGTTTTTATTTTAGTTTGGTAAAAGTTTCCGATTAGGATACGCTTAATCCACTGACATAGAGGCTAAACGTGGCTTTCAGCATCCGACTTGGGAAGACTACAGTGATAATAGTGTCACGTGACTAATTTACAAAAAGTAGCATCTACGGTTAGTTACAACTAATTTTTATTTTCTACTTTTTGGTGCAATAAAAACCGTTTAACTTAAAACTTTTTTTACTTATTTTATTTTCAAGTTTTTAGTGCAACTTATTCTAGATCAAAGGATGTTGTTTGTAATATGCAATACAATTAGGGATGCTAGCTTTTAACTCTCGCGCTTTAATCACGACACAAACATGTGTAAACGTAATGGACAATATTTTATGTGTAACGAGAGGGGAGTCGCTGCTGAATAGATATTTTTTGAAATCCGACACTAAAAAAATGTCAGCTTGAATGCCCGAAGTGTCTCAACTGGACGTGTTATTCATACAAAACCTTAGATAACAGAGATCTGGCAATAAGGAATATATCCATCAATTTGGTTTATTGAGAAAATCAAGTTTAAAGCGAGGCCCGACGGCTCGCCCTACGCTATGCGATCCACTCACGCTGTCACCCTATCAGCTGGAGGGCCGTAGGCCCGACGGCTAACCCTACGCATTCCACTCACGCTGTCACTCTATCAGCTGGAGAGCCGCAGGCCCGACGGCTCGCCCTACGCGGTCCAATTACGCTGTCACTTGATAGAGCTGTCAAGCTGATAAGCTACGCGATCCACTCACGCTGTCAGTTTATCGGCCAGAGGGCCGCAGGCCCGACGGCTCGCCCTACGCGATCCACTCACGCTGATGTCACTCTATCAGCTGGAGGGCCGAAAGCCCGACGGCTCGCCCTACGCGATCCACTCACGCTGTCACTCTATCAGCTGGAGGGCCGAAGGTCCGACGGGTCGCCCTACGCTACGCGATCCACTCACGCTGTCACACTATCAGCTGGAGGGCCGCAGGCTCGACGGCTCGCCCTCCGCTATGCAATCCACTCACGCTGTCACCTTATCAGCTGGAGGGCCGTAGGCCCGACGGCTCGCCCTACGCGATCCACTCACGCTGTCACTCTATCAGCTGGAGGGCCGAAGGTCTGACGGGTCGCCCTACGCTAAGCGATCCACTCACGCTGTCACACTATCAGCTGGAGGGCCGCAGGCCCGACGGGTCGCCCTACGCGGTCCAATTACGCTGTCACTTGATAGAGCTGTCAAGCTGATAAGCTACGCGATCCACTCACGCTGTCAGTTTATCGGCCAGAGGGCCGCAGGCCCGACGGCTCGCCCTACGCGATCCACTCACGCTGATGTCACTCTATCAGCTGGAGGGCCGAAAGCCCGACGGCTCGCCCTACGCGATCCACTCACGCTGTCACTCTATCAGCTGGAGGGCCGAAGGTCCGACGGGTCGCCCTACGCTACGCGATCCACTCACGCTGTCACACTATCAGCTGGAGGGCCGCAGGCTCGACGGCTCGCCCTCCGCTATGCAATCCACTCACGCTGTCACCTTATCAGCTGGAGGGCCGTAGGCCCGACGGCTCGCCCTACGCGATCCACTCACGCTGTCACTCTATCAGCTGGAGGGCCGAAGGTCTGACGGGTCGCCCTACGCTAAGCGATCCACTCACGCTGTCACACTATCAGCTGGAGGGCCGAAGGCCCGACGGCTCGCCCTACGCGATCCACTCACGCTGTCACACTATCAGCTGGAGGGCCGAAGGTCTGACGGGTCGCCCTACGCTACGCGATCCACTCACGCTGTCACACTATCAGCTGGAGGGCCGCAGGCCCGACGACTCGCCCTACGCGGTCCACTTAATCAGCTGGAGGGACGCAGGCCCGACAGCTCACCCTACGCGATCCACTCACGCTGTCACTCTATCGGCTGGAGGACCGCAGGCCCAACGGCTCGCCCTACGCGGTCCACTCACGCTGTCACTCTATCAGCTGGAGGGTCGCAGGCCCGACTGGTCACCCTTCGCTACGCGATCCACTCACGCTGTCACTCTATCAGCTGGAGGGCCGCAGGCCCGACGGGTCGCCCTACGCTACGCGATCCACTCACGCCGTCAGTCTATCAGCCGGAGGGCCGCAGGCTCGACATGGCTGGCAGTGACACGTGTCTCAGCAGCATCAGGTTTGAGGAGTTGGAAGTCAGTATTAAATCCGTCTGTATATTTTCGTCCAATACTCCGCAGGGTTTGAAGACGAAAGTCTTTGATCAGTGTATGTTGCCAGTGATGACCTACGGTACTTAACCGTACTCGCTTACAATGGGCCTTATAAGAATGCTCAATGTCACCCAAAGGGCAAAGGAGAGGGCTATGCTAGGAGTCTCTCTGCGATATCGGATTAGAAATAAGACCATCCGCAGCAGAACCAAAATAACCGATACAGCTTTTCAAATCGCTAAACTGAAGTGGCAGTGGGCGGGGCTCGTTGCGCGTGGAACCGATGGCCGTTGGGGCGGTAAGTTTTTCGAGTGGTGGTCATGTACCGGAAGGCGCAGCGTGGGTAGGCCCCCCACAAGGTGGACTCATGACCTGGTGAAGGTCACTGGATGCGGGTGGCACAGGGCCGGTTCTTGTGGCAATCTTTGGGGGAGGCCTATATTCACCAGTGAACGTCTTTCGGCTGATATGATGATGATTATGATAATGAAATCCGTATGTTTCTACCAAATGTCTAAAGCAGTACTTCAAAATCTACAGATCGCTAAACCTAGCGGATGTGGCAGGCAGTAACACTGGAGTATCAGATCTGAGGAGTTGAACGTTAGTATAAAATTCGCATGTTTCTACTTAAATATCTAAAGAACTTCTTTAAAATCAAGAAATCGATAAAAAATAAACCTTGAGGTTATTGTGGGCAGTACTGCAGCATCAGGAGTGAGGAGCTGGAAGTCAAGATCAGGCTGTTAGTATTTGATTATGCCAAACATGCTATACTTTCATTTTCACGTATCTAACACTCTCGGTTAAGGTAAGCAGTACGTCTGCAGCATCAGGCTTTGAGGGTACAAGGATACAAATATTATAATATTGCATTGTCATGGGGACTTGACACGAGTTCCAAATCTCATTAATTTTGGTGCAGTAGAAGTGGTCGAAAAATCGATCACAAGATTTGAAGCATCGACGACAGTTGATACGCGGTGAAGTTAATAAAAACCGTTTAAAAATGGGTCAAAGGGTCAAGTAGCCTATTCTATGCCCAATACATTTTTAGATATAAAATTTTTATTTATACCGTTGCCAACATACACATACACGAAAAAGGTAATTCATGAAAAATAAAACACGCAACTGATTTTATCAATGTATTAATGTTGTACAAATCAACTTATTTCTGTCCTATCAGCTCAGACATCTAAATGCCTGCTCAGGTATCCTGTATTTTCGCAGAATTTCATTTTATCCAATACAAACCACCATTTATCAAATTATTAACTTTCATTTGGCCGTATTTTCATTTGCCAACTATGTTAAGTTAGGTGGTAATAAATATGATAGGTACGTGAAATATGTGAAAGACACTGTTTCGAAATATTACAGTTATTTTTTCCATACAAAAGAACGTTCTTTTTTTGTTCATTTTCGGCATATGTAAGGTTTAAAGTTATCACTCATAGTTTAAAGACAAACTTGACTATGACTTTGTAAGTTTACGCGATCAAGACCCATTTGTTTTTAAAATATGACTTCAGCATAAATTCTAAGTTAATGGAGTAATGTAAAAATGTGATATTATAAATTACATAAACTATTGAGTAGTACATAAAGAGCGTATAACATTTTAAAATATTAGGCTATTTCGAGGTTTTTGTAAAATAACGGTTCCGGTCCTTGCCATCCTGTATACTTTGGTCCTTCGCACCGGATACAGAGCCCTTTGTTAAATCAAAATGGCGACGGTAATGAGACGGGATTATTTTGAATCTGTGAGTGATGGCAAACGAAAGGGTGCTTCTTAATTCATGTTTACGGAAGGGTGGGCGTTCCGAGGATATAAATAAAACATTTCTAAGGCAATCAAATCTTGATTATTTTTAAATGAGGCAGAAAAGATTTTTCGTAAAGGAAAAGTAAATCATTTTGGCAGTTGTTTTTGGTGCTGTGTAACAATAGAGCGTTAAAATTAGTTTTTTTTTAATTAAGTAATTCATTGGTCATGTTATCATCATCATCATCAGCCTATGTTAGTCCACTGCTGGACGTCGGCCTCTCCTATTAACTATGTGTATAGACGCATTAGGAGGTAAATGCCCATAATCGCCACGCTGGGCAAGCGGATTGGCGATCGCAGTAATGTGTCCACTATGATGACGCTGCTGCCCATCATCAATCTTTTATCAAATAATGGGAAGTGACACTTCAATCCCTTAGTCGACTCTTACGACACCCGCAGGAGGAGTTGGGTGGTGACAATTGTATTCTTACTGCCGTCACCACACGGCTTATCATGGGTCATGTTATAATCTCGTTGATTATTACGCATAGTTATATTTACAAAATATAAATCCCTAAAAAAATACTAGTCGATAAGTGCTACTACACAGTTAACTACTTTTTGGAAGACCTAATTTAAATTTAAGTTTAGCATAAATAAGATGTCTTTAGATAAGGTGACATGCATGCCCTTAAAATTTGTATGCCGAAAGGCGCCGGGTAACACACTATGTACCTAACTAACGTATTTCACACTAATAATTGTTATTTTTCCTTAAGTAATATTCAAAGATAAGCCTTGAAAACAACTCTTGCCATAATATGCTCATTTTATTTATTGGAGAAACAACAGAAGCAGTGACAAAACATGTAGTATACCTACATATACAGTGGTAATGCATATTGCATTAGGTGTTCACATACCTCCTTAAATGCTCCCACTAGGACACATACAGTTTATATATTATAAACTAAAACTAATGCTACAGCTAACTAATGCTGCCAGTACACAGTACATTCATGTTCGGAATAGGTATAAATGGCTGGTAACACCTTGTTTTATGAAATGGCCCCAAAATTAATTGTGTGGAAAATAGACTTTTCACAAATTCATTCAAAACGCCGATTTCATACGTAATGACCTAAGAGCAAAGTAATCAATTTTACAATGCCTATCGGCTTGCATAATGTATTTCCTGATGCACCCTACTATTAGTTTCTAATAAATGTTAGCAACAACAATGTATCGAAAGTCCTATAACAACGTCCTTATCTCTTTAGTAATAAAGTCTATTTCTGTACAGATGCTTCATTAGGTAGTGTAGGAAATAATTTCCTATCATCCTATAAACCGATCATTTGCTTGTGATTGGACGATTAATATCCTGCATACAAATTGATGTTAATGATAAGCAATGATAGGAAAGTGTGAGCTATTAGAATTCTCATATAATTTTTTATCTGTCACAGTCACGTACAAGTCTATACATCCTCAGTTATTAACCGAACCAAAAAATAGGTGTAAATATTGGATGTCACATACCAAAGAAAAATAGACTAAAATCACTAACAAGATGTATTGCTTGCCTTTAGACTTTGGTCAAAGGCGCCTAGCCTTGAAAGGGATTTCATATCAAACTGTCTAAACCGTTTTATGGGATAAATTTTACAATTATAAGTGTACCTTTTGATATAATAAATAATAATAATATACCCGAGAAAATTGACTGGTGGTTGCTAAAACCGAGTGGCCGAGCGGTAGAGGCATCATCCACAAAAGCTGAGTATACGTACGTGGGTTTGATTCTCACCTCAGACGTTGGTGATCTTGGTCTATTTTTCTTTGGTAAGTATAAGACATTCAACATTTATGATTTATATAGTATTAAGTAATGTAACTACTTGGGAAAAATAAAAACACAAGTCAAAATATTGATTCAAAAATAAATAGAGTTTCACAAAAACTTCAAAGACGAGGTGGAAAAACATGTTACTGATAATATTATTACCTTATAATTATCGGCAGTTACGTTTACTGGTAACGATGAATAATTACCATCAATAAAAACAGCCTATTTTCCGACTTGTTACAATTAAATTTTTTTATCATTACCATATCATTTCAACCCATTCTTTGTTAACAATCGCGATAAAAACCAGAATTGTAATAACAAAACGTTTTTACCATTAGCGATTTAAAAAGAATAATCACGGAAAAAAATATGTTCCGGAAATGTATTAAGCCCTTTAAAATTCAAAATCAAAATGTCTTATATCCATATGTTACCTATATGACGGACAACAAAAAACCGTGACTACTGTTGAATCTTATGCACTAGGACGTAAGGTTGCAATTAATTCAGATGCAAATACAAGTGGATTCGAGTAAGTGTTATGGCCTTTTGGATTCGATTGGCGGTGCTCCTCGCACTCGCGTCGTGACGAGCGGAGTGGACGAGACGCCTAATCATTACGATCTGTGGCGATGGCTTAAGTTATAAGAAGTACCTAGTTCGTAATCGTACTAGTTTATTAATTATTCCAGTAGAACCCTGAAGCTAGTACTATGTCTACAACAGCGAATATCATTACGATACAAGTGAAAAAAAATAAGTTCGGCACTAATGGCAATCAATAAAATGTTAGTGCCAATGGGACCATTTTGGGGTTATACACGTACGATTAAAAAAAATGAAAATCTGCTCACGATTATCGGCGATTGGTTTAATTTTATTTGATTAATTTATCGCCCGTATTAGTTTTACATGTAGTTTTATACGTTTAATATGCCTGTGACCACGATTGTAACGTCATGCCCGAAACGTCACAATAATATTAAACGTAAGAATACGCGATCAAGACGCCTTTTGTCGTTAAAATAAGAGTGAAAATCGTGAAAGTTTAAATCAATAAAAAAATATAATTATCGTTGTAAACTGTGGCAAATATCGAGGATTCGTCTCTCTTACCCTTCGTTAAAGTGACAGAGAAAAAGCTTGAAAATTTACGGATTTCGATTTTCGCGGTAGAAGGCCTGGATGCTTAGCCAATTTACCAATCGCTAACGCTTAGTAGCGTATCGTAGTTTTCCCCCTCTGTCACTCTTTCGTATTAGTGCGACAAAGACAGTTAGCTTTCGTTTACAATTGCCGATTAAGCGTTGGCGATTGGCAACTTGTCTAAGCACCCTGTTGAATAGGTTAATGAGGTGAAAATAGTACATTTCCTAACTAGTGCGGGAAAACTTTTTTTCGGCGAGGATGAAAGTTGGAGCCCGAGTGAAACGAGGGCGACAATCACCCGAGTTAAAAAAAAAGTTTTTGCACGTGTAAGGGACGATTTTTTTCATAACAAGTGCGTCAAAAAGAGAAATTACCGCGCGCGAAGCGTGCGTAAAGTTCGTTTTTGCGCACTAGTTAGGAAAAATAGATTAAACCGCTGAACGCTTGAAACTTGGACATGGTTACAAAACAGAGGCCCTTTTCCTGAGCGTGTCCGCGCATTGTCTGTGCCTCCTCTGAGGTCAACTTGAGGCCTCTTAGCTTATCTGATTATTACGAAACGGATTAGGACAAAGGGTTTAAGGTTCCTCACGAAAAGGGTGCTTGTAATGGGTATTCATGTTTGCCCGTGCGTAAAGGCTCTGATTTGCCTTGGAAACTATAGTTAAATGAATACGTCAGCCTCTGTAGCCCAGTTGGTAGTGACCCTGCCTACGAAGCTGGAGGTTCCGGGTTTGAATCTCGAGGGCAATATTTGTGTACCTATCACAAATATTTGTTCCTTGTATATATTATGTATCCATCTATTATAGTCGCTTGGTACCCACAAGCCTTAATTGAGCTTACCGTCATAGGTCGATTTGTGTAAAGGTGGGCTTACAGCAAACGAGCGAATTGCTCATTCTATCGAATTCGACGAATTAAGTTTTGTGTAACGAACGAATTTCGTAGTTGGGATAGAATGAGCATTCGCTCGTTTGGTGTAAAGCCCACCTTAAGATGTCCCAAGATTTATTTAATTCTAAGGACGTAATTTAGAGGTCCTGTGTTTGCATAGTTTAGGTAAGTAGTATAATTTTGTATTAAACCAGCGTGACTCAGGCGACGAATACTTACTTATATCATGTCTAGGTTTAAGTTGTAAATCATTAATGGAAACTGTAGGTCTAAGAAATAAGGTGATAATCTGTAATCAATATTTTTTTTGTATGACCATTTGTTTTTTCATAATAAATAAAATAAAAAATAATAAACAAAACCATGGCAATAACAGACAGAAAAAACTTGATTAACCCAGGCGTCTATAGGCTACGGAAGCTGTAACCCGGTAGTCCTTGTACTTGTTTGCCTCGTTTAGCATTGGATTTGTTTGCTTAGTGACCTAAGGTGAACTAACCCGCCCACTACATAACAACCTTCGACTTATATTTAAGTCACTTTATTCATGTTAATAATGTTGTTCTTCCATATTAATTCTTACATACCTAGTTAGATTGACCGTGTGGTGACGCCGTAAGAATACATTTGTCACCACCCCAACTCCTGCGGGTGTCGTAAGAGTCGACTAAGGGATTGAAGTATCACTGACCATTATTTCATAATAAATTGATGATGGGCAGCGTCATCATAGTGGACACATTACTGCGATCGTCAATCCGCTTGCCCAGCGTGGCGCGATTATGGGCATTTAGGTACCCCTTAATGCGTCTATACCCTTAGATAATAGGAGAGGCCAGGTCCAGCAGTGGACTATCATAGGCTGATGATGATGAGTTAGATTAATATTACAAATAAATATGATCACTATAGAAAAAACGAATCCCACTGAAAACCGAGTTAAGAATCGATTCTATACCCTCAGCTTCATAGGTACATAATTATTATTATACCTAATTATTTTAGTTCACAATTCTAATTGGTACATCACATCATCAGCCAGTCTTAGTCCACTGCTGGACGTAGGCCAGTTAATTATGCGTGAATTCATCAGAAGGTAATATGTACTGACAATCGTGCAACGTGCAAAAAGGAATTTCGTAACTCGTGTTGTTTTAAAACATCGCCACTCGTTCCGAATTTCATGTTTTTCGCACTTGTGTCGTAATGTACCTACTATTTTAATATGATTGTCTCTCGCGGTATTTTAATTCTACTCTACTCGAATACCATTCAACAGTAGAATCTAAACAAAAGTAAAGAAACCTAAAAACTTGCATTATTCCATAATCACGCATTTTTAGAACACAAACTTGGTTTTATTACGAACTTAAAACCCTAAACCTTTAGTTCACATAGGTACATTTTTAGTTAAGATTATTGATATTTATTACTACTAACCTAAAAATATATCTGCGAACGTGTTTCACGATACGTGTCAAACACGTCAAATGCTATGGAAAGTCAGCCATACCTGTTTACATTTTTTGAATTCTACTGAAGAATTGTATATTTACGTGAAAAAGTTGAATAGGAGACGTAGAAAAGTCATCTCGAACGAGAAATACGATGACAGCAAAATAGATCGCGAAAACCTCAGGAGAGTGCCGATCACACTATTATCTTCCTTATTTTTGACAGGCCCTTACCTTCAACAGCAACACCCACGTATAAATATACACAAAGAACCAAACAACCCAGAAGAAAAACGACACAAGCGTAGAACCATCTGGATAGTTCAAACTCGTTTTAGAAATAGAACGGCAATCGGCCATCACACCTGACCTCCATAGCCCTTAGCAACCAAATGCTATTTCACATCTAAATAACAACCTTATTCCCTTACAATAAGAACCACATATCTAGTACCACCTTCTAATAGATCAACTATCACTCAAAACCTTATTGAAATACACCTTAAGGTTTCTAATTTAGAGTTTAAATTCCATTGGAGAGATTTCATTCGGTTGCCACACTTCAAACAAAACACGATCGTTCGCTATTCGAATATAGTCTCATTTCTGTTGGGCTCTTACTTTGCAGTTTACATAAGCTTTATTAGTTAGTGATAAAGTTTAAAATCGCGTAATTTGGTTGTTTAAAGTGTGTGTGCTATTTTCTGCTTGAATTGATTGCACATAATTGTCTTGTTTTGGTGAGTTAATGTGTGTGTTTAAATGGATATGAAGTGTTGATTGAAATTAAAAGTAACTGGGAAACGGGGTGTTATGTTACGTATGGTTGTTTTTTGTGTTAGCTCCAGAAATAACCTGTCAATTTACCGCCGTATATCGGCTGAAACTGTTTCATTATGGGTGTACAATATTAATAAACCTTTTAGAAATGATTTATAGAGTCGCTTACAAGTAAAACCAACATGACTGTATATTCGTTAATATTTGTAGTATTATTGAATTATTGTATATCGGAATCTTAATGTAGTTCTAATAATTACATAATTTCAAATCTAACAGACCCTAACGTTTACAGCCAGTTAAGAATGACCCGACGTTTTTTAAATATAGTAGTCACTTATAATATTATAGTAGTTTATGTAACAGTGATATAAATAGGTAATAAATATCGCTGAGAAATTTAAGACCCAAATATTAACTGCTACCATACAATACTTTTCAGTACGCATGGTGTTTTTTTAAGTAAGTGGTTAATTTCTTTTCTGATCAAATATTCAAAGGGCCATATGTACTGAAAAACGTCATACGATATACGTGCGAAAAAGAAATTCTTAACTCGTGGCGATTTAAAACACTCCCTTCGGTAGTGCTTTAATTTACCGCCACTCATTTTGACCTTTTTTTTTGACGACAGCTAAATAAAAATAATATAAAATGAATTAAGTGGCGGTTTCTTCGTTTGCAACAACAAAAGTGTTATAATAAGAAAAATGTTGTATTATATTCAACAAAAGTCTGTATGACTGGTTGTTATTATGAATTAGATGACGTTAAAATGTGTACTTTTCTAATATTTCTGTCAGTCATTCTCTCGATATTTTTAAGATGTTCGTCTTATAAATGTTTTAATGTATTTTCGCTGGCGCCGGCTTACAATCCTCGGCGTTATTAAATAATTCCAGCCCTCATTTCCATATTTCTAATCTGGCATAACAAAGGCGCAATAAATC
>JALPQI010006816.1:0-43200 GCA_025490895.1 Thaumatotibia leucotreta
GCTCCGTCATGAAACAAACCACAGGCGTCGTTGATTGATTATTTGAAGACTTACCTGAAACCAATGAATGAACATGTTAATTCTGCTAGACATTTTTCAAACGTTTTCGATTCCTACCAGCAGACAGTCATTGAAAATGATGATATCAATAAGATCATTCCTAATGACAATCTTAGCCTCCTGGTATTCTCAGAAAATCAAGTTAATAGAGTATTAAAGCGTTTAAATGTCAATAAGGGTGCGGGCGCTGATAATATTCCTCCGGTATTTTTAGTAAGAACAGCAGATGTATTGTCAGCTCCCATTACATACATATTTAATAAATCCTTAAAGCATGGAGTATTCCCGTCGGTATGGAAGGAAACAAAAATTGTCCCCGTGTTCAAAAGTGGTGATCGGTCGTTAGTAAAAAATTACAGGCCTATTGCCATCTTACCTACATTAGCAAAAGCTTTTGAAATGTTAATTTGTCCTATTATTTGCTGGCACCTCTCACAGGTACTACTAAGTAGTCAACATGGTTTTATTAGGAATAGGTCAACCGCAACCAACCTTGCTACTTATATGGAAGATCTGACAGAGTCGGTTGACAAGCGCATACAAGTGGATGCAGTTTACACCGATTTCAGCAAAGCGTTCGACACAGTCAATCATAACATCCTAATTAATAAACTTCAGTCGCATGGCGTGTCGATACCATTGCTGGGTTGGTTTAGATCGTATCTATGTGACCGGAAACTAAAAGTAGTGATGAACGGCTATAATTCTAATGATTATGTGGCAACGTCTGGCATTCCTCAAGGATCTCACCTCGGCCCATATCTTTTTACTATTTTCATCAACGATATTAATCAATGTTTTCAAAAATCGCGTATATACCTTTTTGCCGATGATCTCAAAGCTTCTGCCGACATTCGAAATATATCAGATTCTATATCATTTCAGAACGACCTCGATAGATTGTCCGATTGGTGTAAAGTCAATAAGATGTCTCTAAATATTCAAAAATGCAAGCATATAAAATTTACAAAAAATGTTAACGTAATACCCACTAAATATACACTAAACGGGGAGTTACTTGATGAAGTTACCAGTATTAGAGATCTTGGCGTTAACTTTGACAGCAAGCTTAGGTTTACTGATCATATTGACAATATAGTTCTGAAAGCATCGAGGTTGCTAGGTTTCGTAATCAGAGAATGTAAACAATTTAAGAAACCAGCGACTAAAATAATTATGTATAATGCATTAGTAAGAAGCAACTTGGAGTACTGTAGTATTGTCTGGTCACCATGTTATAATCTTCATATCAATAGGATAGAGAGGATTCAAAAGAAGTTCCTCTCCCATTTGACCTTTAGCACACGTAAGTCAAAAAAACTTAAATCGTATCACGCCCGCTTAAAGCATTTTAAAATAGGTACATTGTCTAACAGACGTCACATGTTCGATGTTATTTTTCTAAAAAGGATTATTACGGGTGGGTTAAATTGTCCTGATTTGCTACAAAAAATTAATTTTTTTATTCCATCGAAAATTCCAAGATCGTGCAACATTAGGCTGTTTTCTTTACCGAAGTGTCGCACAAATCTCAAACGACACAGTCCACTAGCGCGTATGTATGACATCTATGAGAAACATCAAAATGAAATCGATCTCAACGTTACTTCGATCCCACATCTAAAGAGAATTTTTCTTAATTTGTAACTAGTTGTATAAATTAAACTTAAGATTCTTAGCAAACTAAGTAAGTGTGTAATATAAGAAGCGCAACCTGTTTGTTTTTTCTATTAGTGCATGCTGTGATCTTCAGTAAATAATAAGGCGCATAGCTTTTTAATGTGCATGATAGTTTTAATTTCTGAAACTGTGTACTTATTGTTGAAGGTCCAAATAAATAAAATAAAAAATAAAAAAAAAATAATGTCAATAACATTTGCTTGTATTTGAGATGGTTACATTTGTTATGGAATGGGAATAGGGATGACTGTAGTTATTATAGTACATTGTGCATCTAGGGAGGTAAGTGCGGTATGAATAACGAGAGTGTTAGAAGCCTGACGCTGTAAGCGGAGGGCTTCAAAAACTCGACTTAGTATTCTGCTTACCGACTGTGATGCTTACAATATTTTTCATCACACTTGCGAGCAAAAAAAAATATTTTTATGACAAAATATGCTCCTCCCGCGATGCATGCAAGCAATGGCACTTAGACAACAAAGTGTGATCAAAAATAAATTAAGTATTTCATATTATGTTCGACATAAAACACGAAGAAATTATTAATAAAATGTATATTGTAACAATTTTTGTACAGAACTTCTACTTAATAAACTTGAAAGAACTTAAAAGAGTAAGTCATTTGGCGGTATACAAACGTGACTTCACTTTTGTGTATTTCATATAAAACTTCACAGTCCCGACAGTTTTGACAGTTTAAAAAAGATGTTAATTTGACTTGCCATTCATCATGCCTATTACGAAAATGCTTCGGTGATTTGACTGATTTGAAAGGACAATAGAAGTACCGTAAAAGGGCATTTCTCCGAGCGTTTAAACCGCCGTGACTTCGGTGGCAACATTATTACCCTAAGTCACAGCGGTTGAAACGCTCGGAGAAATGCCCCCAACCATCCAGATAACTTTTGGGAGACGGAGACAAAACCAAACCCTAAGAGCTAGAAACATTTAAGTCACCTTTGTCGTGTGTGGTGCCGATACTGTAAGATGTCTTACATACTGTACTGCATATACTGTAAAGTATTAGCTTAAGATATCTTACGGTATATCAATTCTAATACTAAAATATCCAGCTCTGCAACTTGCTGCAGTCTGATAAATAAGACAAAGGTCTGATTGGTTTATTCTTTGTAAATATCAGTCCCATTAAATAGTAAACTCTGATCGGCGTGGTGTCATTTTGTATTTATTGGTCCAAAAGTTTATGCTACAAAGAACACAGTCGACGGCAAATAATATCACTACTTTCAAGGCAAAATAAATGACGGATGTAATCCTCTTTAGCGTCAAAGAATAACATCGTTTTTCTCAGAAGAATATAAAAATACGTGCCTTAAAAGCCAGGGATTATCTCTCACAGACAGCGCATGAATATTATTACGATTGGCGTTTACCTCAGTACCTGATGTAGTTTTGCACCTCAGTATCCAAAACCAGCCATCAGGATCTCTCTATTCTGGTGTGCAATAGTCTTGATTTATGGTGCACCCGCATTAGCGTTACAAAATGTTATCTAACATGATCTTTCTCTCTTGGACATTCTAGTATACAATATTTTTGTCGCTGTTACACTTTATTTTACAACAGAAATAACATAGAGATCAACATCTTTAGAATACATTTATGATACTTGTGTCTAGTATTCAGTTAGTGAGTAGACCCCACAAGGTGGACTGATGACCTGGTGAAATGGCGCAGGGACGATCGCTGTGGCAATCTTTGAGCGAGGCCTATGTTCAGCAGTAGACGCCTTTCGGTTGATATGATGATGAAATAAATCTTGCGGCATGCGACAATATCGCTTACCAATTTGTTTTCAGGGCTGCTGAATTGAGACCTTTCATATAAAATAACTGTGGGAACTTCAAGACGTGGATTCTTAAGTCTATTCCAGTGATCCGTGTAAGCGGATGTTTACACTGTAGCACCATAACGCTTTTCCATTTCCCCGCCATTTCGGGTCAGTTGGCAATAACCTCGCCTAGAAAATCTTATTGCCGGCTATTTACGTGACAATCGAAGTATCGCTAGTTATCGGTAATTGGTGTATTTCTGGCACTTATCGGCTTGTGGCAAGCAAATGCCTGAATCATGTAGCATATAAAAACTACCAAGGTCGATTTCCAGTCTGTATTCAAGCTTTTCTTCAAGATTCTTTACTTCCTTTCTCCTACTCTCCTTTCTCTTACTTCTTGTCATTAATCCTTTAATGAGACATTTTGATGGTAGGTACATTGATAACTAAACCTGCGGGCCTAATGATACGTACCGGGCCATATGGACGTCTGTAGTTTGGCACGTAGTACATGCGAATTTGATCTTATCAACAAATTATTCACTGTATCGAAGAGAAAAGAGCCTAGATGACCGATATCCTCATCTTTTCAATTGCCCGGCAGCCTTACTCACCAGCAGGAACACCACATTTAATTTGACAAATGTCGCACAAAAGGTTAAAATAGCACTGAAAATATAACAGAAATCGAAACAAGGCAGAAATATAATCGGGTTGGATTTTTGCAAAGCATTTAAAATATCGGTCGCCCGGATCCCTTTCACGGCAAATCTACCACCCGAAGCCAAAAGGCCATATCCGCTAAGATATACAAATAGATGTATTACCTTTTGGATTTGATACGGTAGATAGCGCACCTTTTTGATTTATTGGGAGCTGAAGCCGCGATATTTTAACAATAGCTGAGGTAAAATAAAGCGGAGATCAGGAAAAGGGCCGGTTTCCGATAGACGTTATAGTGATATTGCTGGATTTCGAGGTCATTGGAAGCTGACAAATGTAATGTAGGTCTATTTTATAATTGGACGTGAAACAAGCCCTAGCATTGTACCGGTTGATTTATGACTAACTAGATATATATCTACAACACCAAAGCATTTTTTAATGTAATGTAATGCGCGCGATGATTCGTACAGTGCTTGTAAACTCTAGTGGAGACCACGGTTTGGCAAACGCAGCGGACGTCCCACATCATCATGTCACAGACAAACTTATGAAGAGAGCCGGGAGACGATGGATGCAGGTTGCTTTCATAGACATAGAAATAGAAAGTTTTTACTCCAACAGGTGTATGTTCAGTAGTGGATATCTTATGGCTAAAATGATGATAATATATATAATAATATGTCGTGGTCACTTTATTTTCTTTTCATCATCATAAACTTAAGAGCAGGGCTCTTGTCTGTGGAGCAATTTCCATATGGTCCTTTCCAGTGTCTTTTCTTTTAGACCCTGATACGACACGACGTCTACTTTTTCTTTGGTCCATGTACGCCCTTCTCGGCCTTCCACTTTTCCTCTTCCCCTCTACTTTTCCTTCTATATATTTTCTTTTCATAATGTGCTATTAGAATTTTGCTTAAATATTTTGTACATGATATTATATTGCTTTTGAAATACAAAAAAAAACGGGAACGTAAGCGTAAACTCGAACGCCGATTGTATCCAACGCGATACTCGCTATAAACATGTACGCCTGCTGTATGGGAATCGTCTCATTGCGGTTAGGGTCCGCAATACCTATTAGCCAAGCATTTTCTGTTGCTGAAATGGAACAGGATTTCGAGCTTATATTATTTTAGAAGGAATGGTAAGTGCGGATATTGTTAAAACGCTTTAATACATGAGAATAAAAGATTTTCAACTACGGTTTATGCTTGTGATTTGGTTTAAACCTTGTATCATTTTCTTTTGAGTAAACTGATTGAAAAATACTGTTAAAATACCAACTTTAAACCAACGAAAAGAAGTCATGGAAGATCTATCTGGACTTCGATCATAGTCACAAAATGGAAATTAGATTACTACGTATTCATTTATAATTATAAACGTCTCACGAATTTATACTGTCGAATGATAGGGCATTTCATTTAGATTTTTGTAACTTGACATCACGTCCTTGGCATGAGGGGCACAAAATGTTCTGTCTTCATATCGTCATTGGCAGCGAAAGAGTTACCAATATTTTACCTCATAAAAATTAGAGGTATTAAAATGTTAACAGCCAATATGCTAGCAATATCACACTCTGTTTAAATTAAAGGAAAAAGACACAATTTGCCGGAAACGATGACCGACTTTCCTTCTGTACCCCCACACTTGTAACCAGGCGATATAGGTAAATGTACATATCCAGTATGGAGTTAATAAAAAAAAGGTTACCCAAATACATTACTTACCCTTGCCGTTACTGTCTTACGAACCCCCATTGGCTAAACAAATCGATACATACCCAACCCTGTACTTATTGCATTGCGTTCGCGCCGGCGAGCCGGGAAGTCAACTGCCAATGTACAATGACCTTTTCTCGAACTTGTGAATAAGGTCATTTCTCAAAAAAAAACCGGCCAAGTGCGAGTCGGACTCGCGCGCGAAGGGTTCCGTACCATTATTATTAAAAAAATTCAATTAAAACAACCTACCTCAAAAACTATAGGAGATAATTTTAATCAAACCAAAAATCGTTGATAGAGTTTATTAATGTGCATAACATATATTTTTTTTTAGAATTTTATATCACGTAGTTTAAAAAATAGAGGGGGGGGGGGCACATTTTTCAGACTTTGAGAGCTGATATCTCGAAAACGATTTGCTTAAATAAAAATGAGATTTTTAAACCTTGATATCATTTTCAAAGACCTTTCTATTAATACCCCACACGCTTATATACAACTAAAAAAAAATTTCTATCCCTCCGTTACATGTATGGAGGGCCTGGTTTTTTTTACAATTTAGTATCATAATCCTGTAGCGGTTCATACAACACATATCCTTATATAAGTGTACAGTTTCCGAGTAAATCGGCTGTGACAGACGGACAGACGGACATGACGAATCTGTAAGGGTTCCGTTTTTGCCATTTTGGCTACGGAACCCTAAAAATTAGCACCCCCACCTGTCAATACGTTTATGTTAGACTTATTTTTATTTATACAATATCTTAATAAATAAACAATCAATAGGTACATATGAAAAGACACTTTTTACATAGAGGCCTGATGTTTCGGAATCGATAAATTTTATATTAATTTAATAAATAATAATTGTAACTAAATTTTCGTGCCTTTCCCGCTTCCGATCCTTATAGGAGAAATATTTTGCCACCGGGTTTTTTTTCCATTCCATTACAATCTTTTCATACATTTTGTATAACGGAATGGAAACTCCGAAATATTTATGTAAATTTTGGGATTAATCTCCTATAGGATCGAAAGAGCTCACGATTTTACAGAAATCATATAAAAAGTACCTATGCTACAAAAGTGCCAGGGACAACTGAAAAAATCGCTAACACTAAGCTTTCATCCCAGTCTGTTTGGTAAGCGATCAGAACCACACCGGTACGTAAATACAAACGGAATCGGACGCGCTTAATGTTGCATGAGAACGTTTGAATTTAATGGCTTTTGTTTGGCAGTTAAGTGAATTTAGGTTTTGGTGTGACGTCACGGCTCCTATTACGGCCAGCTGCTGTGGAAATGAGCTGCATAAATACTTGTTATTGTTTGCTATGAGGAAAATTACAGGCGTTTCAGGAATATGAAGTAGGTTAAGTGTTTTGTGCGTATTTTTTGTCGCGTTAGCCTCCGAAACATGTCGCGCGTAGTGACTAAATACACGTAAGTTTAACCGTTTAATTATACTTATAATTATTATGTCTCACGATATTTTAATTAAATGAATGCGTACTGACTTTCCTAAATAGTAATAATGTAGGTATTTGAATTATATACTAAGTATGGTAACGGCATGCCGCCACGTGGTGACGGCAGTAAGAATACATTTGCCAACACCCCAACTCCTCCTGCGGGTGTCGTAAGAGTCGACTAAGGGATTGAAGTGTCACTGACCATTATTTTATAAAAGATTGATGATGGGCAGCAGCGTCATCATAGTGGACACATTCCTGCGATCGCCAATCCGCTTGCCCAGCGTGGCGATTATGGGCATTTACCTCCTAATGCGTTTATAATCATACCGTTAATAGGAGAGGCCTACGTCCAGCAGTGGACTATCATAGGCAGATGATGATGATGACTAAGTATGACATGGATTGAAACCACTCTAGCTCACCCTAGCTATTATTTTTCCTAAAAAACTAGAGCTATGACCCTAGTTGTAGCTGCTTGGGAAAAATAAAAGAAACAAAAATTACTACTGATTCTGCATATATTTATTATTTTCTATAAGTCTTCACGCTATATGAATTGCTACGAAAAGCAGTTCTGCGATCTACTGCATGTTACCAAACTACGCTTTGCTAACTACGTATTTCAGTAAGTTACTGCATATTAAACCCAGAAAAAAATGATACCTCCGCTTTTAAAACTAGAACATGCCCAATCAAGAACAAAGCGATTGCTCAATAAATCGTGGAGATTGCAGCGTCTGATGCATTTTGTTAAATGGTGAGTCCACTGAATTCTCCCAGCATTTGGTCTCCCAACCAGATAATTAAATCCCTCGATTTCGTTTACTACTATACTTATACTTATACCCCCTATAAACAACTCCTAACTTAGGAAACCACTAAGTATTGTTTGTCTCTTTCAGTATTATAGATATATTGATAAGACCGAAAGGCAAAGCAATACTTATCTTGCTAAGTTAGGAGACGTTTATGAAAAGGGGGTTAGTCTTTGTTTAGGGTTACCTAGGTATATAAGTAAATTACTCGAGAATTCAAAAAAGGTTCCAGATAATTTTGACCTTCAGTTGTGTTTTATGTGATTGCACCATGAGTTGGAAAGTAAAGGATACGTTAAGCATTATATCCGCCGGCAAATATATATATATATTTGCCGTGTGGTGACGGCAGTAAGAATACATTTGTCACTGTCGTCACCACCCGCCTGCGGGTGTCGGAAGAGTCGACTAAGGGATTGAAGTGTCACTGACCATAAGATTGATGATGGGCAGCAGCGTCATCGTAGCGGACACATTACTGACGTCAATCCGCTTGTCCGGCGTGGCGATTATGGACTAATAGGAGAGGCCTACGTCCAGCAGTGGACTAACATAGGCTGATGATGATGATGATAATGAGGCATTATATCGTGCTCGCACTTATATATTGAAGCGAGCGCGATGGCTTGCTTTACGTATTAGCTGCTTTTCGTTTACGATTGACGATTAAGCGTTAGCGATTGGCAACTTGTCTTAGCACCCAGTAACCTTACTATGAGCTGCCGCATTATTAACATTTATTTTCTATCAGGCTCGCTTGTGCCTATACGCAAGTACGAGCGGGATAGATAGAAATTATGTCCGCGTTAATAAAAAGCTACAGCTCACGAAAACCCTACTACGAACGCCTAGACACAAACTGAGGAAAATAGTAGGATTAATCACGGGACACAACATATTAAACAAACACCTGCACAATATGGGCAAAACAGATAGACCTATGTGCAGGGACTGCATGGAAGAGGAGGAAACAGCAAAACATATTCTTCTAAATTGTAAACAGGTAGAGGTATACAGGAGTAGGTACTTGGGGACTCCACATACACTAAAGGAGGCATTTAGCAACCTGAAACATACACTGAGTTTCGTGGAGGAGCTTGGATGGTTGGAATAGGGCTCGCTATCACGCAAAAAAAGCACAATGGTTGTCGAGTGGCGGAAAAAGCCCAGTAAAACTAACTACCTAACTAGCTCATAGTAGGCACACAGATAAAGATACGAACCAGGCGAATAGAGAGGATGTTACGATACGCAAATTCAATCGGCTTACAAGGTTCACTTACTTCGCATATCGATGGTCGTGCCACTGCAAATACTCTGAGGTCAGTTATGCTGGCTGGTGTCTGAATGCGGGAAACACTATGTATGTTAGTCTACACAGTCAAACACAAGAGCGGCGTGCGAATCGCATCCAGTGTGACAAACTATTAACGAGTTGTTTGAAAAATCTGTTTTATTCGCAATATAATAATATTATGTATTTGGAGGTATATATCGCAACTGATAAATATCAAACATTGTTACTTTGAGACAAAGTTGCGCTAGTTTATCCGTTCGTTAGAGATTAGTCACGACAGTCGATTTCCTATTTATATTTAGTATAAAGTTTCACTTTTGGATAAGGTTAGCTCAGGACCGGGACCACTTTCCGACGATCGATTACCTATTTAGAACTGCCCAGGGTTATTTCCAAGTCAATATTGTTCATCATCATCATCAGCCTATGATAGTCCACTGGTGGACGTAGGCCTCTCCTATTAACTATGCGTATAGACGCATTAGGAGGTAAATGCCCATAATCGCCACGCTGGGCAAGCGGATTGGCGATCGCAGTAATGTGTCCACTATGATGACGCTGTTGCCCATCATCAATCTTTAATCAAATATAGTCAGTGACAATTCAATCCCTTAGTCGACTCTTACGACACCCGCAAGAGGAGTTGGGGTGGTGACAAATGTATTCTTTCTGCCGTCACCACACGGCCAATATTGTTATCATTGGCATATTTTTCCTAATATTAAGTTTAATCACACATTGTTCTCAGAACAACATATTTAAGTTGATTCGTCTGTTCGAATCGGTACGTGACGGCAATAGTTCGCGGTATCAAGCGTATCGGGCGATTACGCTTCACGACGGTCGATTTCCTATTTAGAGCTGCCCAGGGTAATTGGGCCCCTAGTTTAATCCTGTGTGCATGGATTGTTAAGAAAATAATGTTATCTCAAGCATATTTTTCCTAATAACTAAGTTGAATAAAGGTACAAGTTGGCAGCCGACCGCAGGCGACAACTGCAGACGACGTGTCGCGACGACACTACTGGTTTCTATGTATTTCTATGAAATTCCCTCCGTAGTTAGCGACATGAAGCTAGCGACGCGTCGCCGAGCGGCAGACGTCAGTGTCGCCCGACCGCAGATCAGTAGTGTCGCTGACGCCGAGCAACGATACGTCGAGCGTGTTTCATTTCAAAATGGATTTATTAGTATAATATTAGTATATTAGTACAAAATCGAACTGTTTTTCATTTAAACGACAATACTCTCTGAATTCTTTCATATCGCTTTTCAAATGGTTTTTGATCAGTATTGAATAAGTTCCCTCACTTGCTCTGCATTTAATCATAGGACATGTGGCTTGTCGTCTTCTTCTGTATAATAAAAGCAAGTCATCATCATCTTCTTCCTCTTCTAATAAAAGACGTAAAAAATTGCGATCATTAATCTCGAACACGTCAGACATCTTGTTTCACGGACCGCTCGGAATCAACTGAATGCCATCTGCAGTTGTCGTCTGCAGTCGAGATCGAAATCATGACTGCAGCGACAGGACGCAACGACGTGTCGCGACGACATGAAGCGACGACATGTCGTCTGCAGTTGTCGCCTGCGGTCGGCTGCCAACTTGTACCTTTACACATTGTTTTGATCTCAGACAAACAAATTTAACGTACACTGGTATGCCCGTTCCATTCGGTACGCGATGGTACCTAATGGTTGGCGGTATCAAGCGTATCGGGTGATTTGATTACGCTTCACGACGGTCGATTTCCTATTTAGAGCTGCCCAGGGTAATTGGGCCCCTAGTTTAATGTGTGCATGTGTTGTTAAGAAAATATTGTTATCATAAGAATATTTTTCCTAGTATTAAATTGAATCACACTTTTTTTTGATCTCAGACAAACATGGTTTGCCCATTCCATTCGGTACGCGATGGTAATGGTTGGCGGTATCAAGCGTATCGCGCGATGAAGCTTTACGACGGTCGATTTCCTATTTAGAGTTGCGCAAATGCCCAGGGTAATTGCCCATGAAAATGTTATTATCACAGGCATATTTTTCCTAAAATCAAGTTTTATCACATGTCCTCAGACCAACATATTTAAGTAGATTCGTCCGTTCGAATCGTTACGCGACGGCAATAGTTCGCGGTATCAAGCGTATCGGGCGATTACGCTTCACGACGGTCGATTTCCTATTTAGAGCTGCCCAGCGTAATTGTGCCGCTAGTTTGAGGTTGCATTTGGGGATGGACGGGGTTTTACTCTGTCGTGTGCGAGATTTCGCCTATACTTACACAACCTCCTATCTGCTACTCACTTGACAGAAAAATCACCCGTATTTAGAGTGAAAGAAAGGCGACATTTGTATGAATTGATTACTGTATATCCGAGAGTAAGTATAGCGACGATTTGGTAACTGTATTACGAATAAAGTATGCAGGTCAGTACCAACACCAAGGGTTTTGTTTTAATGTTGTACAGTTTGCGTGAAAAGTTAAAGCGTATGTCTGTAAGGCAAGTTCATATATCTCACATGCCTTTAGATTTCGAACAGGCTGTAGTTGTGTGAAGATCGGTGGCCTAAAATAAGTGTTTTTAGTTATATCTCATATCTCTATTCAATGTTTATAAAATGAAAAATCAGTAGATCTTGGCTAACTGTACACTTGAAAAAGTAGTGCAAAGGACGTTGCGTGTAGTTCAGAAAATATTATTAGACCGACTGTTATCTTACTTATGATCTTTGGTTTTGCGTGAACACTTACTAGACAATCCGCAGTCGAGCAGTTTTTTGTTGTTAATGATGCAAAAAAGGTGCAATGTCAGTAAGTAAGATAACAGTCAGTCAAGTAATATTTCCCGTATTATTACTTGGAAGCTATTTATAAGTATTTATTTCATTCTCCCGTCCCATCTTTCAACTCAACCTTCACTAAATCCACTGCTTTATTGGTAACCGTTTCCCAGGGTGGTAAGGCAGGTTTATAGTGGTACCCCGTCTAATCGTTTCTCGTCGTTGCCATCATGTCATAATAAGTATGCAATGTGCGAAAGTGACGCGTAGCCCGATAAACGATTAACGCCTGGCCAGTACACTGGTGACACATTCTTTGTAGCTCGGGGTGACTCGGGATTAAGTATTTATCCAAAGTTTGAATCGCATGCAGAGTAAATACTACCTACCTACCCGAAACACGTAGGAACCTATACAAAAGAAGAGAATAAATAGGTAAAAAACTTAGTTACCATAAGGAGCAAGAATATGGCGGGATAAAAAACTACCAGCCTACAAACATGAACGCGAAAATTCCCTCCTCCCGGGCTTTTAGACTCAACCACAGCCAAATCTTTTCCGCAACAATTCCCAAAACAATCACGCACTAGCCTAGAATATTCTATCCCGGATCCATCCCGCCCGCGACCGGGACGCGATTGGCAACCCAATTTGCCCACGTTCGACCTCTAATTGTTCGCTACATTGATGGGGATCCGCAGTTCCAAACGACTTCATACATTTTTATCTACACTCATTTTTTTCACGTTTCTTTGTTTAGTAAGTAACAGGACCTGCAGGCTTAGCCAAGATGCCATTCTGCAATCGTAATATTCGTAATACGATAAGCGATAAGTCACGTGACCGTAACAATATATGGAAATGGTCACGTGACTTTTCGTACGAATCTGTGATTCTCATACATTTGTTACTTACCGCTTATCGCCGAATGGCATCTTGGCTAGGTCTGCAGGGTGCTTAGCCAAGTTGCCAATCGCTAACGCTTAATCGTCAATCGTAAACGAAAGGTATTTGTCGCACTAATATGAAAGAGTGACAAAGAGGGAAAATTATCCAGGATGCTTAGCCAAGTTGCCAATCGCTAAAGCTTAGTAGCGTATCGTAATACGCTACTAAGCTTTAGCGATTGGCAACTTGGCTAAGCATCCTGGAAAATCTTAGACACGATATCACCATTTCCAAGAGCTCCAAAAATATTCAAATATACGACATACAAAAGGTAAAAATAATTCCATACAAAAAATCATAATTCCAATTAACATTTTAAAATCGACGTCACTTCGCTGAAAATGAACTGCAATGAATATTTATTGGGCGGATTGGCGATGTTCGGCCAATATAATCGCGTTAACGAGCTATGGTAAATTCATTACCACGTGTCAGGCCTTGAAAGCCTGGCAATATTCGAAAAGGTGTTATAATAGAAATACAATTTATTGAATCGATAGTGGTCCTGATCAGAACCATAAAGCTCGATTGAAAAAAAATGTACGAGTAAATAGTTAAAGCCTTAAATCACGTCATTAAGCAAAAATTTCGTACATTATGTTACGAAAGTTAGTTAATTAAGAAAAAAAAAAATATTAGTTATATCCTGTTCGTTGCCGCCGCGATTTGTGTTCTACTTTTCAATCACGATCAGGTGGAGTTGAGCCACTTTGTTACACTCACGTTAAATTGTTTTTTATGTGACGAAGGTAGACAACTGAGCTCTCAGCCCACCTGATGAAAAGCGAGAGCTGAGGCCTATGGACAATATGGACATAGTAACAAAAAATCGCCTATGCGCTGCCTACCCTGAGGACTTAGATGGATTGCCTCTATGCCAGTGATTACACCGGCCATCTTACCCCCGAACCGAAACACAGTACTAACTATTTAGCGGCAGGTTAACGGGTAAGACGGTGGTAGCTATTCGGGCGGATCCTGCACGAGGTCCTACCACCAGCAAAGGCTTTTAACTATGTACAAATTGTCAAAGTCAAAGTCAAAGTCAAATAATTCTTTATTCAAATTGGAATAGCAACAAACTCTTTTGAATCGTCTAGGTATTGAAACTACTTCCGGTTCGAACCCTACACCGCTGATCCAAGAAGAACCGGTAAGAAACTTGGCGGGAATTATTTTTTCAATCAATCATGGTACATCTTACAACTAACATGCATTAAAAAAACAAACATAAAATGATTTTAAATAAATTGAAATAGAATAATACTAACAAGAGATGTAAAGTCTCTAAAAAGTCAGAACATTTATAAGTAATAATTTATAGAGAAGTAAAGGTTTCTCTTCGAATAGGTATATAATAATAACATTATATAATGCACGTTTGGAGATGTATAAGGTCTCCAAGCGTAAATTATCGTAATTGAATGTCATGACTTTAACAAATTAATAATTAAATCCTAAATTACTCCCACGGTGTTTTATCATTCATGTAGTCTTGTGTACTATAATAAGCTTTAGATATAAGTTTACGCTTTACAAAATTCTTAAATTTATTGACTGAAAATTCAGTAACATTTACTGGAAGTTTATTATAAAATCTTACACAATTACCCATGAATGATTTCCTAATTTTATGGAGCCGAGTGGCGGGTACTGCGAGCTTATGTTTGTTTCTAGTATTAATATTATGTATGTCACTATTTTTCCTAAAATTGATAATATTTTTATGTACATACATAATATTCTCATAGATGTATTGAGAATACAATGTCATTATATTAATAACCTTAAACTTATCTCTAAATGAGTCTCTAGGGCTCATTTTATATTTCGCTCGAATAGCCCTCTTCTGCAGAACAAAAATAGTGTTAGTCTCTGAATTGGCAGCACTGCCCCATAATAAAATGCCATACGACATAATGCTATGAAAATAACTAAAATATACTAACCGAGCTGTATCGACGTCAGTTAATTGACGGATCTTGCTCACTGCAAAAGCTGCAGAATTCAGTTTATTCGAGAGATTAGATATGTGAGGACCCCACTGAAGCTTAGAGTCTAGTGTTATACCAAGAAAGACTGTACTTTCAACTATTTCCAATTCCTCACCTTTCACAAATATACTAGCCTGTTGATGCTTTACGTTACTTGTAACAAATTTAATACATTTAGTTTTTTTCTCATTCAACATTAAGTTATTCATATTAAACCAGTTTACTACTTTAGAAATAGCATTGTTTACATCATTCCAAGCTTGTTGCTGTCGTTTGACTTTAAAAATAAGTGAGGTGTCGTCTGCAAACAATACTATGTCATGGTGGGTCTCTATGAGATGTGGCAAGTCATTTATGTAGATAAGGAAAAGGAAAGGCCCCAATATAGATCCCTGTGGTACACCCGTGGAGACCAATGACCCCGGCGATCGCTGTCCACCACGCATTGTTTGCAATCCACCCATTAGAAAACAAATCCTGTTTATATATTTTTGTGAGTCATTTTTGTTTTGATTGAGGCCTTATGCAATGCCTATGTGCATTTTTTTGACGCGAAGCGGAGCGGTGCTGTGCAAAATTGACCAATTACATTCTTAAAATTCGAATTCGAAACACTGTGATGCGCTCTCAATGGCCGAGCTCCCACTGCCACCAAAATTAGGGGTCGCTACCGAAGTAATAAAAAAAACTAATCATTTTGCCTTTCTTGAACTTCGTACTTCGATAGCGACCCCTAGTTTTTGTTTATAATATTTGAAAAAAAAAATACAAATATAGTTCACTTATCAAATAACAAAATGAGAGGGTGAACCATAGAAAATTGCAATCGGGTGAGCAAAGAGCTCCTATATTGGTTCCAACATGCGATAAAATTGTAAAAATAAGAAGCAACCTAAACCGCACCCTTAAGCTCTTTTTAAATTTCATTCCATCTACATTATAAGTCGTCATAAACGAAACAGTCTTTTATAACTCGGCGGACGTCATAAGGCACCCTACACACGTTCGCTCGCTAGTTAATCGCGGCCTGTTATTCGCCGCTTGTTATGGTCATTTAGAGATCGTGTGCAGACTGCCTAATGCCAGAGATGTGCAGTTTAATACAAATTGCGGAAGAAAATTTCTTCATTATTGGCTTTTGATGTTATCGGATTTTTCATTGAAGTGTAGCTGCAATGCATGATGACCTTTGAAGTTTAAATGAGGCTGTGAGGCTGGTTGCTGCACAGTTTGGCAACTTGGTCTTAGCAACCACTTAGCAGTCTTTATAATTGATATGGTATAAAGTAGTGTGACTCTAGAAAAAAAAAACAAATCAACATATTTTTTCAATACATGTTACAATGTCAAGAAATGCACAGGGAAAAAAAGGAAAATCGGCAGTTTATGGCGCCAGTTCAGTAAAATAGTTATTTATTACGGAACTTGGTAACTCTGTTCGAAGCTAATATAACTTCGCTTAAGCCACAAGACAGTGGAAGCAAAAAGTTCCGTGATGGAACTCTACTCCATATGTCGAGAGTTGACAATGTTTGGAAGTTCTTTGTAAGTTACGAGTTCTCATTAGTAGTCCTATTTCGAATTTCAAAAAGTTTATAGACGATCTAAAGATAGCGAAAGTTACAGGGACAGGATTCAAATGAAGGGTCCACGGTAAAAACATGTCTAGTGCTTAAAAAAATCAGTGCAAATTCACACCTTATTCTGTTAAGTAAGGTGGGTATCCTTCTGCAATTTGAATTGACTAGACATGTTCTTTCCGTGGACCCTTCAAATAGTTTACATAACTAAAAGTTCAGATCTCAATAAATTAAAGGGTTCTTAAAGGCAGAATTTAAATTTCAAAAAGGTATTTCGTGATTTTTAGGCTAACTTCCTGGCGAAAGCAAGACGTTAAAATGTACAGTCCATGAGCTGTAATTTGTAAAGCCACAGCTTGTATATTTATGCCCCTCCGGCCCCGGTTACAAACACGATTTGTTGAATTTCCCTTATTGACCGATAGGTGTCATTTCCTGTGTACCTATGTACATCCTCATCAAATATATCGGGGCGGCCATGATTCTTAATATCCGAAAACGCATTCCAACGCTGTGACAAGAGGCCTGTTCGGATATTTGGGACCGCTTCGATAAGCGACTGATGTATTTATGAGCCTACATGACGTATACATTCATTATTTTACAGCACGTCCACGTGTTTCTGAAACAGCACCGATAAATCTGACGCAGGCTGTATATAATTTACAAGCATTTTAGCAAAGCTATCGAAACATCAAGATAATCGTAGCAAGCGCTGCAAGCAAATATTTGTAGCCCGAGGATTTGAATACATTATGTTTTACGGCTCCTTATCGGCCGGCGTTACTGCCACCACGTTGCCACTGTTAAGATCTTTGCAAAAACGTGTCTGGAATACGTCGCCTTAAAGGAGTTCATATACATTATACAGTTACAAATACGAAATACGGGGGAAATATGCCAGTTACAATTTTGTTGCCTTTTTGGCGTCGACAACCTCGGCCTTTGGGGCTCGGCAGCCCAGGCTTTGTTCAAGGATTTAGCCAAACATTCGGTAGACGTTACGGGGGACAGGAAGGCTGGCAGTTTCCTCGCACAGCATCGCGATTCAGCGTGGAAACGTTGCCAGCATCCTTGACACTATGCCACAGGGTCCTTATTTAGATTTAGGCTTTTAGTTGTTAGTTAAGTTTATTTCAAGTGTAAGAAAAATTATTATGTAATTTTGTTTTTGTAATAGAATAGAATAGAATAGAATAGAATATTATTTATTTGGCGATTAAATAGGTACATTTACAAAGAAACCAATAAAAAGAAATAAACACACCAAAAAGGTTGCCACTCAGCATGTGTCATGGCTAGGTTGCCACGACGCTGATTTTCAGGGCAACCAAAACAAAATAATAATAATAATAAAAAAAAAAAAAAAAAAAAAAAATCTGACGCCGTCACTGTCAGACGTGCTTTTATAATTTCTTAGAAAATTTTGATAAACAATGTATTTTACCGGCATTTATACGATATTTTTTACCATCTCGTCAAGGAAAAATTGCCCTTTTGACTGTACAATTTCATTCAAGGGTACAAGGGACGACAACGATCAGACATGCCTCTGATTTGTGCCGACATATAAATGTCAAAACATTGTTAAAGGATCTAAGGAATGTATACACGTAGCAAAGCACGCCAAGATAAAGCGTCTCCACCAATCGCACGCCCAAGACCTTCGTCCGCCTCATCGACATCAGTCTCCTCGCAATCTTCGTCGGGCGCTGATTACGCCACCGCGTCCGACGTCAGCGGGTCGAGCAGCGACGAGCGCGGACCTACGCCGCCGCCGCCACGACCACCTGCGCGACGAGGACGGCCACCGCTGCCGGCACGCTTGGGGCCCGCGGGACATGCTGCCCCGCCCACGGCTCCCGCTGCCGGTGGTGTAGTGCGACGCATGCAATGGTCTCGATCCATGAACGAGAATGTCATGCGCGCCTACTATGGGGCTACAGAGGGAGGAACTAACCTATCCGCGTATCGTGTCCGGATGCTTCCTCTGTTTCAGGCCCTTGAACCTACCATAAATGTGACTGCGCAGCGATTATCGGATCAAGTGCGAGTCATCCAACGATTAAAGCGGCTGGATGACTCGACACTTGATCGGCTCCGCCTGGAGGCTCTCCCTGTTCGTGCGGCCTCCGCTTCGGCGCGGGACCCGCCCGCCATGTCGCCGGATCCGGTGCCGGCACCCGACCTGGCACCGGGGGCACCGCGGGTTGATCCCAGTGCCGACGGGGATGACGTTACGAACATGAGTGTGAGTACTTCAGACAATGAGCAATTGAGGAGGACTCTGGAAGAGGCGATTATGCAGCATCGCTTCACACCCGACTCTAGGCCACGATTACCACGTTTGCCCATGAATAGGCGCAATTTAGCGTTGATGGGAGCCCTAAACGCTTTACTGAAGCCGTATATACGATCCAGTAAAGATTTGGAAGATACGCACTCGATCATGTACTGCGGGGCCATCGCGGCGTGCCGTGTTGCTCGAGTCAAGTTTCCGGACGCTGACCGTGCACCTAGGACCGCCGGAGGTGACCCCGCATGGCAAGTGCGGATCGAGCGTCGTATCGACTCGTTTAGGACTCTCATTGCAAAGCTGATCTGCTTCAGGGGGGGTAACAACCGCCCCCGAGTAATGCGCTTTGTGAACCAGGCGTTCGCGGGAACGGGTATTGCACCCCGCGACTACATGGCCAATCTCACAGAGCGCATTGACTTTCTGAAGCAGAAGGTTTATGCATGGGCAAACCGTATTCGCCGCTACAGAGAGCGTGTGAATCGATTCCAGCAGAATCGCCTTTTCCAGAGTGACCAAAGGAAGGTTTACCGAAAGTGGGAGGAAACCGACTACCGTGTGTCCGACGCGCGGTTGCCGGATGCTACTGCCATGAGTGATTTCTGGCGTAGTATCTGGTCAGCGCCCGTCGGACACACCGAGGGTGAATGGATGACCGTTGTCGAACGTGAATGCGAGACCATCGAACCTATGGGGGCAGTTACCATCAGCCCCGATGACGTAAGTTGTGCTATCCGCACGACTCAGAACTGGAAAAGTCCTGGGCCGGATGGATTGCACAACTTCTGGCTAAAATGGTTTCGGTGCTCGCATTCACGATTGGCAACGCAATTCCAACAAGCCCTCGAGCTCGGTTCCCTGCCACCTTCCTTAACAACTGGAGTAACCTTCCTGCTCTACAAGTCCGGTAGTACAACGGAAGCGAAGAACTACCGACCCATCACGTGCTTGCCCACACTGTACAAGCTCCTTACATCCATTTTGAGAGTAAAAATTAACACACACATTGTTGCGAACAATGTTTTGGCTCCTGCTCAAAATGGATGTAGGGTTGGGTCCCGTGGTACTAAAGAGCTACTCCTCATTGACATGACCATTTGCCAGCAAGTCCGGCGTAACAAAGGGGCCCTCTCCGCTGCTTGGATTGACTACAAGAAGGCCTATGATTCGGTGCCTCATTCATGGTTGGGAAGGGTCTTGGAGTTGTATAAAGTTAATGCAACTTTAAGATCCTTTCTCGGCGCGTGTATGAGGCAGTGGACCACAGTCCTTCGTCAACCAGGAGGTGGAGATGGCCCCTCTGGTCCGCAGGACTTTATAAGGATCGAGCGAGGAATATTCCAGGGTGACAGTCTGAGTCCCTTATGGTTCTGCCTAGCTCTGAATCCCCTCAGCACCCTGCTGAAGGATTCAGGACTAGGTTGCCGGCTTCGGAGACAGGGTGAAGTCATTTCTCACCTTCTGTACATGGATGATCTCAAATTATTTGCGCCAAATAGCCAAGACTTGTTGGAGCTACTGCAAACCACAGAAGTTTTCAGTAGTGCCATCAAAATGGAGTTTGGTGTCGATAAGTGTGCGGTTATGCATGTGCAGCGGGGGAAAGTAGTAAATTCAACAAATTTACAGCTTTCTGAGACAATGTCATTCAGATCTATCTCGGAAGCTGAAACCTATAAATACCTTGGTATGTCACAGTCTTTGGGTATTGAAGATATGGGAATTAGACAGGCGGTGAAGGAGCGCTTTTTCAGCCGGCTCACAAAAATACTTAACAGTCTTTTGTCAGGAGGCAACAAAGTGCGCGCCTTCAACGCCTGGGTAATGCCCATACTCATATACTCCTTTGGCGTACTAAGGTGGACTCAGACCGAGCTGGACGCCCTGGATCGAAGGGTCCGTACACTGCTCACCGCACATCGAATGCTACACCCGCGCTCATCAGTTATGAGATTGTACATCCCGCGTAAATGTGGAGGCCGCGGCTTCTTAAATGCCAAAGACCTCCACAACCGCGAGGTGTACAATCTTAGAAACTATTTTCTTAACAATGAGTGCGGGATGCATCGAGATGTGGTGGCAGTAGACCGGAACCTCACGCCGCTCTCCTTGGCAAAAGAGAACTGGCGCAGACCTGTGGTGCTAAGCACCGAGGACCGCAAGGCGGTATGGAAGAGCAAGGAGCTACACGGGCGGTTCTACAGGGCCCTCACGGGACCTGACGTAGATCTGCTCGCGTCGGTGAACTGGCTACGATTCGGGGACCTCTTCGGAGAAACCGAGGGTTTTGCCTGTGCAATTGCTGACGAGGTTATCATGACGAATAACTACCGGAAATATATCCTGAAGGACGGTACGGTCGACATTTGTCGGGCATGCCGCCGTCCCGGTGAGTCACTCAGGCATATTATTTCCGGTTGTTCTCAGATTGTTAACACCGAGTACTTGCACAGACACAACCTCGTAGCCAGGATTATACACCAGCAGCTTGCTCTTCAATACGGCCTCGTGGGCTTCGAAGTGCCTTACTATAAGTACACACCTGCGGCAGTTCTCGAAAATGGTCGTGCCACGCTCTATTGGGATCGATCTATCATCACGGACAGGACTATTGTAGCCAATAAGCCTGATATCGCGCTGATAGATCGATCGCAACGCCGGGCAATGCTTATCGACATCACCATCCCCCATGACGAGAACCTCGTGAAGGCCGAGAAGGACAAAGCCAGTAAGTACCTTGACTTGGCTCACGAGGTAACCGACATGTGGGACGTTGATTCGGCGATCATTTTGCCGATAGTTGTTTCTGCGAATGGTCTCATAGCGAAGAGCCTCGATCAACACCTCAAGAGGCTCTCGCTAGGTGGTTGGATCAAGGGTCAGATGCAGAAGGCGGTAATCCTGGACACGGCGCGCATAGTCCGGCGGTTCCTCTCCCTGTAGCCCTAACCACCGGCAGCTTGGGCCCGCTCCGCTGCCGGCGGCCCTCTAGGTTAGGTTTTTTATAATGTGTTTATATGTTTTGTATCTTTTTTGTATGTTGTATTGTATTTTACTTTTATAATCATATTGTAAAACACCTAACCCGAGACACATAATGAATAAAGAGGAATAAAATAATAATAGTTACATAATAAAATGTTTATGGTTGTTCTCCGTTTAAGGGCATGTTCCGTATCGTGTTCCGATTAGGCGAAAGAATATTTACCTTGTATCAAAAAAAAAACTATGAACTGTCGGCTAAATTGAAAGACCTGTCTCATAGAAAAAAAATCACGTTAAAATAAAAACCTTTTCTTTTAAATAATTGGAAAACGATACTGAACTTGCCATTAAACCGAGAACAATTAAATTTTACCTTGTAGAAGCCTTTAAAGAAACTTCGCTCAAAAAAACCAACAGTGAAAGGATATCCTACATACACCCCTACAGCTACGAGTAGTGTACATACATACATATTCAAATAATCCAACAGTGAACATAGGGTTGTCTTTCTTTCTGCCAACAAACTATTTGCATCGGGCAGAATTTTACGTAAAAAATACATGTACATATATAAAGATTAACAAAGGCAAATTCCATGCTCCCACAAACCACGGTAACTGGACATTATCTGATCTGAGATTTAATGGATTAAGGAATACGGATGCACATATCGCCCTATCGCTCGTGTCTATTTATATATCATCATAGAATATTATCTATAATTGATTTCTGCAGGCGGATAACTTAGAGGGCTTATTAATTTGTCAAATCTTATCACGGACTACTTAGTAAAAAACATATCAAATGTTATTCTTAGATCATCCGCATTCACAATCATATTTTACGTTTTCATTCCTAGTCTTATTTTAAATTCGTCTTAAGGGTCAACAGCTATGCTATTCTCTTATTCACACATTCGACGCTGCGTTCGTCAACGAGCTCGACGTCGTGACAGCCGTGTCTAAAATCCTCGCTGTTTGATTTGACATTAGGAATCGAGGCTGTGAGCGAGGTTATGGGCGAGTTCGTCGCTGTTTTTCGTTAGAGAATACGAAGTTCGTACATTATACGTCAAACTCTCGACGCAGTGTAGTTCCAGCTCACGCCGCATTCGTTGCCGAGCACTAGTGTCGTTTGAAGTATAGTTCGAGAAATATAAATTGAATGTTTATTTTTAGGTACTATAATGTAGGTAGAAAGTTACCAATTAATATTTCACGAATTATACATTAGTGAATACCATTTTTAGGCTCGACGCTGCCGCAGCGGTGACACAGCGCTGACAGCAAGGCGGTTTCCTTTGTGAATAACAACAGGATATAAGTCATACTTTCGGACTACCATATATTACGGAAACTTTTTGGTGTATATGCTTGTTTGCCACATAACCCATTCAAAAAATTCAAAATATTTACAAAAAGGAGACGAAATGCATGATAAAAACCCAAAAAAAATACTTTAGCTCCATAGACCCACATCATTAAGAAACTAATGCATGTGATGTACAAAAACAACCATGATTTAGGCACCACTAAAACTATTTTCCTGTGTAGAGAATCGGTAAATCTGGGATCCTCTGACATCGTGAGGAGGGTCACTACCGACTATGGTATGGAGCTCGGAGGCCGCAAATACAAGAAAAACTAAAGGAGATTTAATGCGGGTTATTAGCAAAGTAATCTGCAAAAGGGCAAACTGGTTACTGAGACACGACAATTATCAAGTTTGCTTGTCCCCTATAATTGTCTTCAGTTTTTCATCTATGCATTTTTAAACGGAATGCTGCTCTCTTTTTAATCACTTGTAATTGCTTTACTTCGTGAATAACGTAAAATACGGATTACATTAAGGTTTGCGTTATTTTAAACCACGTCAGTGGCAAGCACACATACGGACATATCTTCATGGTTACTGTAGCCTCTGAATACCTCCACAAGTGCTTTTGCGACCCTTTAGTTAAATATAGTTCGGGAAATATTATTTGACCGACACTTACGACCTTTTATTTTGCGCTCATTAACAATAGAAAAGTGCTCGACTGCTGATTGTCTAGTATGTGTTAACGCAAAACAAAAGGTCGTAAGTAAGATAACAGTCGGTCAAATTATATTTCTCGGACTATACCTGAACATATTTTTTAAGATCCCCACTATTACAGAAAACCGGCCAAGAGCATGAACCGATATTGAGAAATTTTGGATGAAGGAAATTGTGAAAATGAATAATATGAATATATTTATCATCATCAGCCGGTAGACGTCCAACGTTAACAGTTATCCCCGCCTTAGCGAATGGTTGGCCGCGAGTGCCAAGACCAGATCATCGGTCCATCTGATCGGCCATTGGTCGAAGATCTTCCCACACTGCGTATCCCGTCTTCTGTTCCCACGCTGTGTTCACGTGACTCAAGAACCTATCTGCCCCATCGGCTATAAGTTCTGCGTGAAATGCATCCCGTCTTCTGCCACAACTGTTTGCTTGGGAGGGTGTTCCATTGCTGGGAAAAGGCCCCTTCCTTGGATCTCCGCAATTGCCTATTTCAAGTACTTCCGGCCAATTGTTGACGAAGGCTGAGATGCCGAGACGACCTGACGGCTTATGATGGACCCGTTTTATTAATTTATCATGCTACCCGTCACATTCGCACTTGCATATGCATGCTTATTAGTACCGGAAGGCGCAGCGTGGTTAGGTGACACAAGGTGAACTGATGACCCGGTGAAGGTCGCCGGAGTCCGCTGGATGCGGGTGGCATAGGACCGGTCATTGTGGCAATCTTTGGGGGAGGCCTATGTTCAGCACAGGACGTCTTTCGGCTGATATGATGATGATGATGATGATACTTATTAGAACGTGACGGCAACAACGACAAACGATTAGACGCGTTAAGCCTACCTAGATGCCTTTGTCAACAATTGGCCACTACTTACAAAAAATGATTATATTTAGGGAAAATGTACCGAATATAATTTTAAATAGTGCAAAGAGAAGTAGAATATAATTTCACGAAATCGTAGCAAAAGCTAGTAAGATATAATCACAATTCTAATAGTCCGCTGAAGGTGTAGCGAGGCAGAATAATCAGAGATAATTAAACGAGCATAGAAACAGCTTTGCGAAACGGTTTACCGCAACATCTCTTCTATTCTAACGTTCATTTAAGATTAAATATTATTTCAAATGCTGCTAGTGCTTATAACGTCTGTGTTTTTGTTGTTACAGAAGCTAAAAAGGAATATGTTCTATATTTTCTGGAATACGTATTGCCAAACGGTTAGGTTTTCAAGTGTACCTTCACAAAAAAAACCTTGTATTATTTTAGACTGTTATCTTATATTAGTGTAAAAATAGCCTTTATTGGATAAACTTATTAATCTTATTATAAAAAACACAAAGAATTTTTAGATGATAATGATATCTAAATATTCATGAATGTAACAAATAATTTTACTTTTGTTTGTCGCTATGGATTTTTTGTGTATAAACTTAGCTTATTTTGGTAACAACTAAAATTCATGCCATGGTGCAATAAAGGATATTATGATTATGAAATAACTTCACTGCAATATTGAAAATACCTAATTGTATAAATGTGAAAAGTGTTGCGTTGACTTGTTGGTTCAGTGGGCACTCCATGGGTTACGCAGCCTTTTCCACCAGCAGCGCACCACAAAGGCGTTAATGCGTTTCCACACGTCAGCATTACACACGCTTTAACCTTTTCAACGCCAAGAACCACTAAAGTGGCTATGTGTTGTCCTGCCTACCACGCCAGCAGCTAATAAAGTGGCCATCGAGTATGCTGTCAAAGTAACTGTCTTGACGAAAGATAAGGTTTATTTTCGTTGTTCATTAGTAGAGATACTGGCGTGTATGTCACAATTTGATGCGAGAGGGAAGGCGTTGACAAGGTTAAGTACCAACCGTAAATTAAAACGTAAAGCTTCAATATAAAATTGAAACGTTTTATAGTACTTACTTCAGGAAAAGTATCAGCGAAATGTATTTGAGTATTTTTTGTAAGCGCTTCTCAAAGTTACGATCTCCTTTAAGCTTTATTACACGGTTAAGCTTATAAACTTGAATTTTATCCCCTAAAGATTGGGATGCGTAGGTTCTAGGCTCATTTTTTTGAGGTATTAGAGGTTTTAGCGGTTCCTTCGGAAATTTTATATTACTTTAGCCACTTTTCTGCGTGAGTTGTGATAGGAAAGAATTATTTATAAGGGTTGGATTAGAGCAAAATATATTTCAGCTTTGAGTATTAATTTATGAATAGAACGGCAAAGGTCAAATCAAGGCGTAATAAACGGAATATAGGTACATAATTTATATTTAGTAGGTAAAATATTCTTATTTTGGTTAGTTTCTGTGCGTCGAGGGCGTTGAGTAAAAGTAACGAAGACTCACATATGCGTCGGTAGTAGTGAATGCGTTATAGGACCTCAAGTCCCTGAACAATAATGCCAAACATCTCCCAAACAGCTGTTGAACAAGCTAACTATCCGTCCACTGTACAATTGATGAACCTTGAATAACACACTTAGCAAAGTCGTAACCTCGTCGGCGTTGTCGGTTAAATTTGCCCCATTACTAAGAGTATATTGAGTCAGTTTGCTATCGAATGTACAAACTCATTTCTCTACAATTTTCTCAGTACAAGCAAGAGTCGTCGACATAAACTCTACAAAACAAATGAACTTATATTCCTATTATTCATATAGAAAGATACTTTTTATGTATTTTGTTAATATAGTGCGACTATACAGCATACATATATAACAAACCGGGTCTGGTGCTAAGGAGTTGCCTACTCCTGCAATCCAGAGGTAGCCCACCCGCAGGCATTATTCAAAAGCTGGAAATAAAGCATCTTTCGACCAGCTGAATACTGATCGGCCGTCGATAGATGGAGAGTTGCCCTAAGTCACCAACAAGAACGATATTATTTCCTATGCCAGAAGAAAACGAAAAAAAGTAAAGAAATATCGTTAACATTCAGTGGCATTTTCTTTATTACTTAAACAATAATTTTAACTAAAACAATATGAACTCAAAGTGTAAGGTTTTAAGTTAGCGATAAGTCTAAGATTGTGTTTTGATAGTGCATGATTATGAAATAGTTAATGCAAAGGTTCAATGTTTTTTACACATTTTACGAGTATTCTGCCTTTTCGCGGGAAATTGTATTGCCGAATTTCATTTCCTAACCAACTTTTCGCAGAAGTGTCATTCAGCCGAATAACTTTTCGCAGTGAATTATTTCGCAACCATTTAATTTTCCAACCCCATAGTTGGGAAATGAGAATTACTTACTAGTCGGATTAGTTTAGGTTGGTTGGATTACGTAAAGTTGGGAAACGAAATTCGGCCAAATGACACTTCTGCGAAAAGTTGATTGGGAAGTGAAATTCGGCGATACAATTTTCGGTGAAAAGGCAGAAAACCGTTAACGTTTTCTACTGGCGCCCGGAATATAATCCTTGGGTCTTGTGAGAGAGATAATTTGAGATGTCTTTGCATTAATGGTAACTTTGGTAAGGGTATGCTTCCGAGCATAATTCCGTGCCCCAATTCCTAAGGTGGAGTCGTAATCCGATTTGCTGGGCCCCAAGTTGCTTCATTTACATAAACTTTGAGATAACTATCGCGGTTTGGGTTGCCGTTGATTTTATTTTGTGTCCTACTATGATTACCGTAGACGACAAAAATGACATTCAAATTGTCATACGTAATTTGTGTGATGAAATGGTTTTCATCACACAAATTATTAGCGATAAGTCACGTGACTATACTAATGTAAGAAATGGTCACTGATCTATACCTAACCTAGATTAGTAGCTCGCGGTGAGACGTGCCTATTTGGCACTTGGTTTTTATGACAGCTTTATACAGGTTGGCCAAACAATAATTGCGTTCCAGTGCCAGTGGGATTTTGAAAAGCAGAGTAAGTCCCTAGGGGACCTTTTTCTGAGTCCCAAAGTCTCACAGACAACGGTTATGCACTTATTTTATGGCCACCTTCTATATCTTTCAACTTGTAAACCTTCAGAATATTTTGCTATGTAAAGATAATTTTCTCAAACATGCCATGAAATATAGACAATATTTCCGTTTCTTACGTTCCTTGAAATAGACTCAGAAGTATCGCTTTTAGGGCGGAGTAACTCACTGGGATGGAAATGGAAATGGAATTTCATAACACTTTTCAGGCCAAGGCCTGCAAAGTAACTTTTTTTATTTCTACAACATGGTCATTACTTTTTTTGTGTTTTTTGTATGTTTGAGAAAAGCACTATACATGCCTCGGCGTAAAAACGGATACCCGGCCTCGTTACCTATCCGGTATATACCAACTTAGCCGGAAATCCTCATTTTCCCGGCCTCTGATGTAATGTACTATTATTACATTTTAAGTGACCTGGCGCTAATATTTAGGTTTCCAAAGTTTTATTTAGTTTTTACGATAAGTAAACAGACTCCAACTAAACTATAATTCTCGCAAAAACGGGCCTTAAACCAAATGCTCATTTCCACTGGAACTCCAAGTCCTTACATTATGGAAATGGTTTTTACAAATCCCACCCCCGAATATAAGGGATCAATTTATAAGACCTAGATGCTATCTAGGATAAGTCGTAGTTTATTCAACCCTAATCTAACTGAAACCGTAATCTTTCCCAGCCTTTAGAATACGGATGAGCACAACTTGTGAGTGGTTTTTACACAGTGGGACTAGCGGAAACAGTACAGTCACTAAAGCGGAAAAAGTCAGTACTTTCACTAGTGTCCTTATGATTTGGGGGTGCGAGAAAACTGTATAAGTATTAGTGTAGTAGCTATATTGTGTAACTTTAAAATGTTACTAAGAACTGTAAGCAAATATTATAATTTAGCAATACTTTATTTATTGTGGCCGTGTGGTGACGGCAGTAAGAATACATTTGTCACCACCCCAACTCCTCCTGCGGGTGTCCTAAGAGTCGACTAAGGGATTGAAGTATCGCTGACCATTATTTGATAAAAAATTGATGATGGGCAGCAGCGTCATCATAGTGGACACATTACTGCGATCGCCAATCCGCTTGCCCAGCATGGCGATTATGGGCATTTACCTTCTAATGCGTCTACGGATAGTTAATAGGAGAGGCCTACGTCCAGCCGACTATCATAGGCTGACGATGATGATGACGACTTTATTATTTTACGATACTGGCAGCTCATGTATTGTGCCTTCACATACTAGTCTGAAGAACTGGCCGATTTATACTATTAAAAAGTTAAAAAAAAACAATAGAAATGCGGCGCACGCACGTATGATGTAAATAGAGAATACAATAATAAATAATTTGAGCGTAAACATATTATTTTAAACTTGTAATAATATTTACGATTTATATACATGTTGGATGGAATATAAATAATGGTAAAACTAAGGCCGTCTGGCTATAGGTGCATTGGTTCCTACTACAGGTACTTGTTTTTTTCGTAATCACCAAAAACAATGATAAATGTGCTCTTAACACTTTAAGCGCGGGGAAGTCCCGAGGGGAGTTCTCTATGAGAGGTCCATTTTCGCTACAAAGCGGAAAAATCACGGGATCGGCTACGAGCGTAGCGCGTAGCACAAGTTGGCAATGAAAGTGTTAAGAGATGAACGTCTGATGTGCGGCAAACTGTTTCTACTGTGGCTCCATCGAGTATGTAAACTTTGCACGAACTAATTTAAAAGTCATAAAGTTGTTTTGAATATTTAAGATGCGAGGAGTTGGAGACAGTTTATATGGTGTTCACAAACGTTTACTCTATGTTGAGTGACGTTACTTCACAAACTTCCCAAGGAAAAAAAAATCCCGAGTCCGACTCGCACTTGGACGGTTTTTTTTACCCGCCTGTTGTATTTGTATTGTAATATGCAATAACGTTTAAATAAATAAAGGTGTATTCACGCCTAAGGTACAGAAACGAAACTAACATTTGGTGTGGAGATAGCGTAAGGCAATGGTCTCATCGGGACCTACTAAGCTATGAACCTATCGGCTACAAACACGAAGAAAAGATACGCACTCTCGTAAAAAAAGAGAGAAAAGACACATAAGTTAGGGTGTCCCTTATTTTACGATTTTACAAAATAAAGCATACCCCCTAGACCAAGAAGATCAAGATCACCAATGTTGGAGGTGGGAATCAAACCCACGTACCTACTCAGCTTTCGCGGCTGATGCCTGTACCGCTCGGTACAGACGCCCATCCCACCTCGGATGTTAGTAGTAATCTTGGCCTTTTTTCCTAGGTATATGAGATCTAATATTAATAATCTACACATTATATGGTAGTGTAACTACTTGAAAAAAAATCAGAATATGTTATAAAAAATTATTTGATTTGTGTTTCACAAAAACTTCCGGAAAATCACTTTTTATTTCGTGGCTAAGCATTAACCGAATTATACTCAAACGAAGTCATAGTCCAATTAATAATTATTAAATAAGTCGTTTAAGTAATTAGTCATCAATATAATTATATTGATATCGTTATAGTACATTGAAATACACAAAAGCTGCCACTTTGTTTTTCATTTCAGTACCTACTTGTGTTTATTTTTGTGTCGTTTTATCTCTCTTAATGCCATTCCCAGGCGACGAATAATACTAAAAAGACCAAAAGGCATGTTAATGATTTTAATCCTTGTGCTTCGAAGATACGTTCTGAAATGTTTACATATTATTAAACGAGACTGTATATCCTTTCCAAACATTAATCTTCCGTTTTCGTCTTGAGAGGCGTCGACATACTTGAAGAGATGAGAATCGCGTAAGTAAATAGATTTTCTTATAATATATAGTATAACACAAGTAAGCTTTGTTGTTGGTTCTATGTATTTAGATTTTTAGGGTTCCAAAACTCTTAGTAAATGCAAAAAGAAAGCTTGGTTCAAAAATTTTTAATACTTGACTTCAACTTTGGGCCAGCTTATGATGGCATTTTTACCATTTGAAGGGTCCACGGAAAAAACATGTCCAAAGCCTGAAAAAATCAGGGCAAATTCACACCTTATTCTGTTAAAAGTAAAGTGGTTTTTCCTTCTGTAATTTGAATTGACTAGCTAGACATGACCATTTCGTGGACCCTTCATTTATTGTGCAATTTTCGCACTTCATTGTCAAAAATTATGGCAACGATACATACCTGCTGCATCGTAAAACAACTGGTTTAGATTATCATGCTTCAAAAATAGGTACCTACAGTTAATTAAAAATGTGGTTTACCACTTTTTGACTTTATTACCACTGAATAGAGTCGAAAAGTAGTAAACCACATTTTTTGATGACTGTATAAATAAAACAATTAATCCCAAATAATATCTAATCAAAACAAAACCTTAGTATATCCTCCTCAATCCAGCCCACATGGTTTTCTTCCTGAACTTTCCAAGAAGGGTCGCAAAATACATCATCCCACAAAACAGTGTCACGCCAGAGAGCAGAATACAATCATTTACTGCCGTCATGAGACTACTCAAGCCTACCAACACCACCATCACCAGAACATGGAACGCCAAATAACACTTGTGGATCTTGAAGAGTGGAGTGTGTCTTTTGGAGAAGCTGATGACCAGGACGGAGGCGGCAATGACCAGTTGAAGGTATAGGATTACTGTTATAATTTCTATTATGTGTCTTGTTATAGTTTCCTTTGATTGGTCAAAATGATCTGTAAAAGACATGTTTAATAGTTAAGGTGCGTTCAGACCATAAGAGCATTCGCTGTTCTATCCCCCGCTCTGCGAAATCAACCAATCCCGTTTTGTGTAGCGATCGAATTTCGTAGAGTGGGGGGTTAGAATAGCGAATGTTCGTTTGATCTGAATGCACCTTTACCTATTCATTTAACGTAGGGTTACACTATTTGATGGTTACTGCGGTTTAGCAGTGACCCACCTACATGCACATCACATCATCAACAACCTATCTCAGTCCCACATACTTCTATTAAATATGCGTATAAGTAGACGCATTATGAGGTAAATGTAGCCACGCTGGGCAAGCTAAATCTTCTATCAAAAAATGGCCAGTGACACTTTAATCCCTTAGTCGACCCTTACGACACCCGCGGGAAGAGTCGGGGTGGTGACAAATGTATTCTTACCGCCGTTATCACACGGCATAATGCGCAAAAAAGGAGTATTTTCTAAAAAAATCCTTATACGTGTAGGCCCGTAAACTCCCAGGTAGGTAAGCAGTTGTTCCGGTTGAGCAAATGATACATAACGTTGCTTTGTATCAAGGCGCATAGAAGGCGCAGGAACGGTCATTGTGGCAATCTTAGGGAGAGGCCTAATGTTCAGCAGAGGACTTCTTTCGGCTGATATGATGATGATAATAAATGTATTCATACGTCTCAATGTTATACTTTGTCATTTGTATCAATGATATAATAAGTAAAGATATGTTACACCGGCTCTAAAAGTGAAGCGCTCAGATTGTGATAATTCTAACAATCGCTCTTAGTCCTACCCAGACCACCGAGAGGTGTGTACCACTGCCGAGTTCTCGCAAATCACATGAACTGCGCCCTAAAATGTCATTTTATGTTATACAATAGTGAAAACCACAAAATAAAATGCAAAAATGCCCTTAGCATCACACATCATGCGCAATTAAACTGTATTACATATTTTTTTCTATTTTATTATATTTATTGAAAATAAATAGGACGCCATTTTGACGTTTTTGACTGATTTAGAGAAAAAGACAAGCGTATGCTGTTTAAGAACGAGAGTAACAAAGATATCAATAAAAGAATGCACGCGCGATTGTCAAATGCTAGTTGTCTCTTTTTTTATTTATTAAATACGAGTATATGTATTTTGCCATCTCTTTTACGCATTTTGAAGTATGAAGATAGGCGTATGTCAACTGTCAATAAATTGTAGGTGTATGATGTGAAGTATTTATTTCGCTCATTTTGTTAGAGTATAACGTATCTTTACTTATATATCATTGATTTGTATAAGATAACGTGCCTCCTTCAAATGACAAAGTAGCACATTGTAACGAATAGAAACTTCGGCAAAAATTATGCTACCAAAATTAGGCTGTTGAAACGCTCAGATGAAGTATTTGAGTCGCACTGATACCCTTTCCCAATTTAACCTTACTAAGTTATTTAAAATTAAATTACCTAGCTCAGTGGACATAACAAGCAGTAGAGCTGTAAACATCACTAGGGGGAACACAGCTGACAAAGCGATCCAGTAGAACGATCGCTTCAAAACCAAGCAGTATTCGCACGTTATTTCCGAAGAATCTTCCATAAAAATCACCATAGCAAAATATTTGTAGAACCAAACTGACAGATGACAATTAGCCTTTTTAATGAGTCTTTGTCTTTGCTTGAAAACTTTTTTTGATTAATGAAGCTCATTAACATGGAATTGGGTCTCGTTGCATATTAATTTTGAAATAAATTAGCGCTGTATTCATTCTTTTGAATATTGACGGAGAAAAATAATTAGGAGACGTATTCATGTTTGAGAATTTTGGGGATGAACTCGCAAATTACGAGAGTATTCATACACAATGCGGTAATTGGTAGCTACAGGTTTCTTGTTAATATTACATCTGCCGTGTTACGCCGAAGTCACGTAACTTTGAAATGACCGTTTCGAGATAATCGATGTTAAAGTTTTGAACCAAAATCTTATCATAAGTCACAAAATCATCGGTCTATTTTTTTATTTCATTTTTTACGTAATTAAGGACAGCATACTTAATAACAGGTTCTTTTTTTAACGATAAAAATATATAAATAAATTAACTACATTCAATTGTAAATATTGACGGTCTAAAATTCCATACATTTTGAGTTACGCGAAATGCGGTATCTATAGATACCTTAATTTGCCCCCTCCCGCTTTAACCCAGTGGTCAGCTAGATGTAGCACGGTGGTTAAGGCAATCTCTGGTATCCAACTATTTTCTATGATGTAAAAAGTATCATAAGCAGAAAAAATTACCAGCATAACACATTAAAGTCGTTGTCTGATAGGCATTTCTTTAAAATACCAAAAAAAATTTTACTTTGATCCGAGCTTTTATGAAAAGTACAAAACGAATAATCGTTTTTAAGCAACATAACTAATAATAATAGAGTTATAACTAATCTTATTTTAATTTAATGGTCTATTGAACATGTGTATTGTTTCGTTGTTAAACGTAGTGGCTGTGACCTATTGTTGCCACTAGTTAAAATTAAAAAATTACTATTCATCAGTCTCTGATATTCTAATCAAATAATGCCCACGGCTTGGTTACAAATCTGAACCTCATATTTATCTGTGATATATTATTATTCTATTTTCTAGCAACCAATATCAATTTTAATAATATTCGCATTTAGTCGATACCAATTGCTGATTCAATTGAATATGCACTTTACTATTTTTGATATTCATTACTAATTCTTGAAAAAGTATATGGCCGCCTTACCTCTAGGGACCATAACTAAACAACAGCTTCATACTTGCGCGACCATGCCAAACTCATGTAATAAAAGATACCACAAGTTGGCAGAACTAAATCGTGCGCTCGCCGCTTGAACTTATTTTGTGGTAACTAAAGATACAAGACATGCGCATGAATCAATAGTTGTAAATCGGAGATACAGGACTTTGTCAGATCAATTATCTCCGTAGATTTAAAGAAAAAATACGAAATCTTTAATGTGGCATATGAAATACTCCATTTAAAAACGATTTAGCCCGGTTACGCCGAACTGCTGTATCTCAAGTTACGTGACTTCGGCGTAACACGGCAGACATTTCCTTAACATTGCACAAAATTAGTTGCAAAATCTGTAAGTATTGAACCAATTAATATCTATCTAGCTCTAATATTCACTTTACTTTTCCCTAAAAACCTAGACGGTAAGTATTACCATTATACATATTAGATCTAAATTGCTAAGTTATGGTGCATTTAGACTGATTTAGACCAAACAAGCATTCGCTTATTCTATCCCCCACTCTATGAAATGAACGAATTTCGACGAATCACGTTTTGTGTAACGAACGAATTTCGTGGAGTGGGGGATAGAATGAGCGAATGCTCGATTGGTCTAAATGCACCTTTAGGAGGCGTTTATGAACAAGGCAGCAGTAATTATCGTAAAATTGTATACAAGTACGAGTATTCCTAAAGTCATAATATATCTCACCTAATTTTACTACTTGAGTAACTCTTACCCAGAATGTATAAATTACAGAACCAACTAAATATCTGAAGCTCACTTAAAATCGAAACAGCTTCACTGAACTATTCAATCCATCAACTGTTCGGTCTACCGCAGTTTGTCGGTTACGCCAGGATGGCTACGCTAGGTATCGTGCTGAATTCCGATACCGTCTGTCATTTCACCATTAACATTTAAGTAAAGCTTATAATTGAGAGGCTGTTTCACCATCATCTAATAAAATTTATCTGTCAAAAAGAATATATCTGTTAGCTATCCTTTTTGACCGACTTCAAAAAAAGGAGGAGGTTCTCAATTCGACAGATTTTATTTTATTGTATGTATGTTACCCGATATCTCCGAGAATCGTGAACCATTTTTTTTTTGTGATCGATCGTGTATAACCCCAAGATGGTCCCGTTGGCACCATGTTGGGGTCTGATGATGGGATCTTGGAGAAATCGAGGGATCTCTTCAAATATTATAGGTACATGTATGGCGCGTTTGGTAATTTTCATTCATTCACAAAAAGAATTCAGAAAACCAATGATGGAAACAAATCGGGGATCTTGGAGAAATCGATTGAAGTCGGTTTTTTTTAAATCTTTAATTTGGTGATTATCTCTTATAAGCTTGAGGAAAAGGATATTGATATTTTGTATCTACTGGATATACTTAACCGGGGATTGTAAAACAGGCTTTTAGAGACGTCATTTCTTTCAAGATTATACCATACCCTTTGATGCTTTTGCCCTTTGATAGCTTATGATGGTTAGAATGTTAGTCAGTTTCTTAAGGTGCATGCAGACCAAAAGAGCATTCGCTGTTCTATCCCCCTACTCTACGAAATTCGATCGTTACGCGAAACGTGATTCGTTGATTTCGTAGAGTGGGGGATAGAACAGCGAATGCTCTTTTGGTCTGCACGCACCTTTACTTATTTTATCACATACTCTTAAAAACCACCTTACTGTAGTACAAACTGTAGGCCCGTTTTTCGTAAGCTTGTAACTTGTAATACAAGTGAAAGTCTCTTTTTAACACTATTAATTGGATAAGGACTTCCACTTGTATTACAAGTGACAAGCTTTAAGTTGTATGTTTTTTGATAATTTTACATAGTTGCTTTAAGTTATTAATTTATATTTAAACTAAGCCAATAAGTTTTGATAATTTTATATAGTTGCTTTAAGTTATTAATTCATATTTAAACTAAGCCAATAAGTTTAAATCCGTTGTTATAAAAGTTATGTACACAACAGATGGCCCCATGACATCCCTGAATGATGTGCAGTTAGTCGTAAAGTTTATTTTATAGAGCACGGAAACTGGTGGCAGAGATCTTGTTAGGCGAAACTTCCTATACAATTTAGAACATCGTAAAACTAAAATGGAGCTTTCGTCATAAATATCGATTTATGACAAAACAGATTTGAAGCTTAGTGTGTATTCTTAAAAAGTTTGTACTTTTGAATCACGTCTTGGATATTGATAAAAAATATAAAAATGAGTAAGTAGGCTGGAAGAGTCAATGATTGCTGAGCAAGATCCACCACATTTCCCAAAACTTCTCAGGAAGTTTGTATGGACTTTTCCTTCTTTGCTACCAGATTCCTATATTTCCTATACATTATTAGTAACAAAAAAGGAGCGTTTTATACAACAATTTCGGGACGTTTTAGGAAATGTAGTGTTATAGTGCCTCATCTTGTTCAGCATCATTGCCTCATCATCAGCATCTGCCTATAATTTTTTTATCTATATCGAAGACGTGATTCTTTACAAACTTTTAGAGAAATTCTCTCGTAATGTTTTAAGATGAGTGTATTGTGTAGGGGAGACCTAGGTGAGTTGTCACAAAGGTAAGTTGACACAACGACAAAATCTCAGGAACTATAGGCATTAGAAATGGCTGCGGAGTTATAGCGTCTATGTTCAAAATTGTGCGAAAAGTAAGTTTTTACCCATTTTTTCAATGCCGTTTATTTACGTGTTATGTTAAGAATTATGCCCTTTATATTCATCATTTGTAACGACTATTTAAGTACATGTTTATATTCAACCATGTTATTTTCAAACGAGAACCGCTTGTAAGTAATAATCGCTAAGATAAAAAAAAGCCGTTAATTTTGAAGGGAAGGTAAGTTGAAACACCTTGTTTGAACAGCTTGTTTCAACTAACCTCCTTTGTTGTAACTCTCCTCGATGTTAATTTATAGACTAAATATTTACTTGGTATTTCAGAGTGCCTAAAGCAATAGAAGCAAACAGGACACTAAGACGTCAAGAAACCGTTATTATGTTAATCAAAGCAAACAAAGACAATTGAGAAAAATAAATCTATCAAGCATTATTATGCTGGTAATATTAAAACGACTGGTAAAAACATAAAGAGGAATGCAATAGTGAGAATGAAAATGATAACGATTGTTTATGTCTGTGTTGCTTAGAGCCATATAAAAACAGTAGACCAAAAAATATAAAAAATAGTTTTTGGATTGCAAGGGCTGCGCACATGCAAAATGCACATAATAGTGAACTGGACTACATATATTATATCAAACTGTTAATTCTTCTTAAAATCTATTTTTTTATTACGTCGCATTTTGTTATATAACTAGTTAGATATATTAATGTTCTGGGGTTTTTGTTGGTAAAACTATCAATTACCATAAGAGGTTAAGTTGAATTATTTTAGTTAGATTTTTTTTCTTTCCTGAAAAGAGAAGGCTTACAATTTTAATGTTTAATTAATCTCATTTAGTGTCTTAACGTTGATGTGATTATGGATAGCTTTAGTGTGCCAAAAACTCAATCTTATTTAAGTATGTAGGACCTAAATTATTATAAATATTATAATATAGGTAACCAAATGTGTACTCACAGTTGTATAATGAAGGTGTCTTATTATTCTTATAAGAAAACACATATTTTTGTTAGTATATTTCTAATATTTGACCTCAAATTTGGTTAAGTAAAGTGTTTTAGTAAAATATTATTGCCAAAACTATCGTTATATTTATCTTACAACTTTAATTTCTATTTATGTGTCAACTTACCCAGGTACCTGTTTCAACTTATCTCGGTATTAGGAGGGTTGAAACAACCCGACTTGTTCTAGAATAACGATGTTTTTGCCACCTTCTAATTACTTATTACATTTCGAATTGAAATTTATAATTAGATTATGAAATTTCCTTTCTGAAAATGATAGTTACGTCCTTATAGCTTGTATAACAAAGAAGTTATGCGTGGATATGTAAAATTTGTGTCAACTCTCCTAGGTCTCCCCTATATACCCCGGATTGTTGTGGCGGTGACGTTGATTTGGGGAGTTGATAGAATGGTAAAACAAAATGATACATAAAGTATAAGATAAGATAATATAAGAAATAACAACTTGTGTAAATGAATACGAAATTGTACTTATTATTTTATGGTATAAATAAAGCAATCAGTTTATATCTAAGGTCAAACGTTATATAGGTTTATATACCTAGTTTGTATACATTGATAAAATTAAGTCTAATATTTATGTATGTTCCATTTTCTGAACAGTGTAACGAAATTATTATTCGACCGGTCAGTTTTTTTGTCGAAAACTAGTAAACTTAATATTAAAAAAATAATGTAGGTATTTTAATTCACTGGAATTGTTTTATTGTGAATTGATTCAATTCGGTCGATTCAATTCGGGCAAGAAAACATAATTTCATTTACTATAGGTACATACCTATAGTAAATGAAATTATGTTTTCTTTGGTGAAACCAATATCGATTTTTATCTTATCGTTATCTTATGATATAAGTATCATTTTTTTCTACCATTCCATTTAGATACTCCTCAAATCACCCTATTGTGACGTCACTGCCACAACAATCCCGGGGCTATTTATATATTTATTATTATTATGTATTTATGTATGTCACATTTTCTCACACATCTGTCAATAGAACGATGCTGAAAAGCCAAGATTTAGATCGCAAAACTGTACTGTAATACGGACTATAATAAATAAATAACAATTACCGTAATAGCACAATGTCACTAAATAGCATCTAATCAATCCCAATATTGTAGATGTAATTAGATGATAACTGACACTGTTAAGTAATTAATTACGTCATAATCATACACAGCAAAACAAAATCACAGAATTATCTATACGTGCGAAGTTTAGCGGGACTTAACCGATTATCAGTGTAAATAAAAATTAAAATGGGAATCAAAAATGTGCGCATTTAGAGTGAAGATACGTAGGGGCAGGCTGGTAGCAAATTGCTTACGGTCATATACAAAGAACGTATAATATTGACGTACAAAATTATTTAGACTTTTAAATGAATAATTATTTATTATTCAAATAAGTTACACAGCATTACAGTTATAACACTAAGGCGCTGTGAACTACAAAAATATAAAAACAACTTAAAACTAGTTAGATTTAGGCGACGTAACGACGTGGCCCCGTTGCGTCGTCGGATTATATTTTGTAAGTCAAATTAAGAATACGTTGCAACATACAACTACAAAAACCGGCCAAGTAGGTACGAGACTTGCGCGCGAAGAGTTCCGTAGGTACCATTATCAATTTATCATAAATAAAAAAATACGTTAGTTGTATGGGAGCACCCTTAAATAGGTATTCATTTGATTCTTCTTTATTGAATAGAATAGAATATAATTTATTTGCTTAAATATGATACAAAAGCATTTCATGAAAACATGTCGTAAACGACACTGTCTTTTCAATAGTTTTGAAAAATTAAATTAGTTAACTGAGTTAGATAGGTAGGTAAAATAATTAAGACCTCTTATTTCGCCAGTTGCACTAAAATCAGTTTATTTCGCAATGTTTCATTCGCAAATGTCGTACGGTGTGCTGATGTGGGGAGACTCGGCAGATGCGACTCGAGTCTTACAGTACAGCAAAAGTTTGCCTTGCGAGCTATGGCTGGAGTGAAAACTCGTCACCCATGTAGGTATATTTTCGTTATTACCGGATCATGACACACTATTCACCATACTTGTTTCAAATTTTAATATTCGTAAGAAATGCATTGTCATCGTTCACTAAAGTAAACGTGTCTGGAAAAGTTATACGCTCAACAGGACGCCTCAGAACTGTTCCACGTCGCATGGCACTTGCAGAAAAAAATCCACGCGTCATCGGTCCGACATTTTATGAGCGACTACCCCCACACATCAAAGACGAATCATGTGATATTAAATTTAAGAGTCGACTGAGAAACTTTTTATTGCATAACCCATTGTATTCTGTTAATGAGTTCTATGACATAACTAATTGAATATTATTTAATTCACTTTGTTGACATTTTATTATTAGGCATGTTTTAATTAAGTATTATTGACGATCCTTTCTTGGTGACATCCTTTATTATTATTTTTGTATTATGAATATTTTGAATTTGTTGACTTTTTCAAATGATATTCCGATGCCATTTAAATAATTTTTGTATCTTGAAGACACTGACAATCACAATATAAAATCCTAGTATGTACCATGCGTAGATTTAAGTGACTTTGTATATTGTGAGATTAATAAATAAACTAAACTAAATAACCTAAACTATGTTTTGTTACAGCGGCAACGGAAATACAGCAGCTGTGAAAATTTCAACTGTGTTACTATCACGGTTCACGAGATACAACCTGGTGATAGGCGGACAGATAACGTAGTCTTAGTAATAGACCCGCGTTTTACCCTTTGGGTGCGGAACCCTAAAAATGGTTACACAGGAGGTACACAAAACCCTCGCCTTAAGGCTGGTGCAAAATAGTCCGTGGGCTAGTCGGTCTGAAATTAGAAAACGGTATAATTTGGGGGTACCAAGTGTCCTTTTTACAGTAGTTAGACATATTCATAAGGATGTTAAAAAAGTATGATAGACATCTCAAAGTGGTAGCTAATAGGCATACGGGCTATTTCAAGATTTCCGTTGTATGACAGGTATGGTTAAAATTAGGAGGTACAAATTTTCCTTTTCACGGCTGTTAGGTAAGCTTATAAAAACGTCAAAAATGCATAATTGTCATTTATAAGTGCTACCTAACAAAAATGGGGGCCAATCAAAGATGGTGGATCTCAAGTTTTACAAAATCAAGTATATCTCGAGAACTATTAAATATATCTAATTACTTTCTTGAACAAAATTAAAGGCATATCTGTAAGCTTCATATTTTGCATATACACCATATTGCTAAAACCAACCAATAATTAATTATGACCAAATTTATGAAAATTTCGTGATTTTTATTTTTTTTGTGTCGTGTTTTTACATAGTAGTCATGACGCTAGAAAAATTAAATATTTTTTTAAAGATAGTGTATTTAATAAGCTTTAATTTGATGTATATAATTTGTTAGCGGTATTAAAAAAAAGACGTACAAAAAATATTTAAATAAATTGTAGTCATAATCCACCGTATACTTAGTGATTTAAGAGGCGATGGAAGTGCCACTCGTAAATAATAGTGCTATTTCAAATAGCCAAGATTGAAATATATAGAATATTTTTTATGGGTCTTTTTTTTTAATACCGCCAAAAAGCTATATGCATCAAATTAAAGCTTATTAAATACACTATCTTTAAAAAAATATTTAATTTTTCTAGCGTCATGACTACTATGTAAAAACACGACACAAAAAAAAATAAAAATCACGAAATTTTCATAAATTTGGTCATAATTAATTATTGGTTGGTTTTAGCAATATGGTGTATATGCAAAATATGAAGCTTACAGATATGCCTTTAATTTTGTTCAAGAAAGTAATTAGATATATTTAATAGTTCTCGAGATATACTTGATTTTGTAAAACTTGAGATCCACCATCTTTGATTGGCCCCCATTTTTGTTAGGTAGCACTTATAAATGGCAATCTTGCATTTTTGACGTTTTTATAAGCTTACCTAACAGCCGTGAAAAGGAAAATTTGTACCTCCTAATTTTAACTAGGGCTCACGGTACACGTGTAACCCGCCAAACCGGATACCCGTGTTCTTAAGCCCGACGGTACTAAGAACCCGAATTACACGAACCCGCCGGGTACCCGTGTCCGTGTCCAATACACGGATACCGTTTACACGAAACCGCGTGCTACCCGGGTACCCGGGTACTTAAGACCGAACCGAACGGGTTCGAAATAATTTGAGCAAATGCAAATAAGGTCTATTATTGAATGTAACCTGCAGCTTCGTTCGACACTACAAAACATGCGTGTTCAGGAAAGGTCAGCCGATATAACTTTTTTTTGTTTTTATAAATTTCGACTCTATCTGTTACGCAATAAGGTATATTTGACACAATTAGCCTTCCGCTTATCTATCCATTTGTACTATAGCTCTTAAGTCTCACGATCCATCCTTCGGTACATAACTTTACCCTTAAAAAGCAGACTTTCTATGCTTACACGGCTTCTCGTCAAGGACGTCCCCGAACCCGCGGGTAATTAAAGTCCGTGTAAATAATACCCGAGTACCCGTGTACCCGTGCAGACGGGTATTATTTACACGGACTTTAATTACCCGTGTAAATCGGGTCAGAAACCCGTGTACGTGTAACACGAACACGGGTATGAGAAACGTTGACACGAAACCCGGACACGACCGCGAGCCCTAATTTTAACCATACCTGTGATACAACGGAAATCTTGAAATAGCCCGTATGCCTATTAGCTACCACTTTGAGATGTCTATCATACTTTTTTAACATCCTTATGAATATATCTAACTACTGTAAAAAGGACACTTGGTACCCCCAAATTATACCGTTTTCTAATTTCAGGCCGACTAGCCCACGGACTAAAAAGTGTCCATAACGCTCGTAGCGTTTTACAGCATTAG
>JALPQI010006817.1:0-55972 GCA_025490895.1 Thaumatotibia leucotreta
TCACATATTGGCCTGTGTCTCGGGTTCAGTCGAGGGTGCTAGTGTGTCCGCTGGGTCTTCGTTAGCTGAGTAGGACGATTCCGTAGGATGACGTAAAATGCACTGTGATTATCTCTCAAAAGCTTACAATGCAAGGCATTGAGAGTCTTTATCCAATTAATGGCGTCAAATAGAGACTTTTAATTGTATAACAAGTTATTTGATAGTCGGTCCGTCAGTTTTTGAATTAGATTTTTTGTAACGATTTGAATGGATCCCATCCACAAATTGACTGAAATTTTTTAAAGACTCTTTTTTTAGTACTGCTATTAAGTTTTTTTTTCTATAGTATGCTTTTTCAATTAATACAACTTCCACTTGTATAACAAGTTACGTTTGTTAGTCGATCCATCGGTTTTTGAATTTGATTTTCTTAACGATTTGAATGGGTCTCAACCCCAAACCGACTGAGGCTTGTTATGAATCTTTTTATTAAGTTTTTTTTCTGTGGTATGTTTTTTCGATGAATACAATGCAGTTCAGCAGGATTAAAAAAAAAATGTAGCTTTATAGCATTCGCTTTACTAAAAGCTGTTATTATAAATATTAGATTTTATATATTATAATGTATAATGTAGTGTGACTACTTGGAAAAATATACAAATCAAAATATAAAAAAAAAATGTGATTTGTGTTTCACAAAAACTCCCAAAAACTATAATTGTTATAGTTAGTAAATTAGATTTATTTGTTTATGTATGAGGTACAATTACACATTATCAATTAAATAATATGAGATAAAAACGCTACAAAAGAAAAAGTCGACACTTGAGTCAGGACCCTTGAAAACATAGCCTCTTAAACAAATTGATCCAAACGCCAGTAAACTGGCCCATCGTGGCCCTTATTACAATGGTTTTAAGGTTCACACATAGTAAAATATCCGTGTTAGCGATGGTACTCCAATTACTGGTTGCGAATGCACTTTCATAAATAAGAATCTTTTATCTGGTTGCATTTGCTTTGCAGAAACGAATTACATAAACAGAAACTGGATTCCAATCTCGTTTCAGAGAAAACTAGATTTTGTACTAAAGTAATACCGGCTTATAATGGTGAGCGAACAGCTATAGGTATCTTTGATGTAAAGGGTAAAAGGGGTGGCTGGTTTTTGGTTTAATCAAGTGTGCGTGGCTTTAAAATTAATAAATCATATATGCTTCGTTGACTTGTATGGTATCTGTCTACACTTTAGGGTCTACGTCCATTGGTTAACAACTCGTGTTTCATGGAAAGCCCATTTTCAGCACAGATGGTGCTTTTTTTACGCGAGAAGTGGTTCATTTCTTATCAGGTTGAAACTTAGAAGGCCCTCTGTACTGAAAAACGTTATAACTTTATTTATTTATTAAAAGAAAATCATGTATTGACATGTTAGGAGGTATGTATTCCAAGCCTGGCAATCAGGATATTAAAGATACGGTCGACTCATAATATCTATGAGTCGATATGATATTCACTATTATATATGAATTGTGTTTGGGAAATAATTCTGAAATGTAGACATATTAGACGTAACTGTACTAACTGAAGTTACATAATTATGCTACAGTCAAGTTTCAAATGCTACAATATAAAAGGCAGCTGCTACGTTGCCATAAATTGTTCAAAATCAAATTAGGTTGCGTTCGCAAAATGCGTCGTGTTGTCGCGTGGTTGCTTCAAAGCGTGACGCCACGGAAGGTATCAGGACGCGTAAATTTTTCCAATTACGGAGTTACAACTTCAACGTATTTGTTATTTATGAGGGACGGCACATGGGTTAAAGAGGTTGGTACGAAGTCGTCAGGTAGGATCTGCAAGTTATGGGATATTTTAATAATTTTGGTACATTTTTGTCAAAACTTTTTTATTCTTCATGAATTTTCGTTTTTCAGATCTGCTTGGATTTAAATTAAAAGTTGTAAAAATCCTGTAATTTTGCTATAATATAACAATCATAATAATATTATGTTTAGCTTGCGTATTTAACATATTAGTACATTTTAAACGAAAACACTACAAATTATCCTAAACTGCCTGGCTATAAGCTGAAACAACTAATTAGGAGGCATTTCCATTAAATCGTGCTAATAAGAATAATTAATCAGAATCAATCAGGATAAGCTGGGTCGGGCTGTTGCCACTGGCATCTGCCGTTTGAGTAAAATATTGCTCTCTTTAGAAATTCCCCCGACTATTATTCGCTTTCAAAAATATGTAAAATGACTTGCGGTGCGGGTACAATGCCGTTAGAAAATGCCTGATGTATCAAACATTTGACCAAACGACCCTTAATACTTATATCCAATATATTTAAGACTTTTTTTAACCGACTTCAAAAAAGGAGGAGGTTCTCAATTCGACTGAATTTTTTTTTTTTTTGTTGTATGTATGTTACCCGATATCTCCGAGAATAGTGAACCGATTTTAAAATTTCTTTTTGTGATCGAACGTGTATTACCCCGAGATGGTCCCGTTGGCACCAAGTTGCGGTCTGATGATGGGATCTTGGAGAAATCGAGGAATCTCTTCATTTGTTATAGGCACATGGATGGCGCTTTTGGTAATTTTCATTCATTTACAAGAATTTGCATTCAGAAAGTAGGATTTGAGGAAACCAATGATGGAAACAAATCGGGAATCTTGGAGAAACCGGTTGAAGTCGGTTTTTTAAATTTTTAATTTGGTGATTATTAAAGAGTTCCTGTCCTTCGAATTAAGCGTTGATATAATCAATAGCACATTAACAACTGTGAATTGCACAATGTATTTTTAGGAATAAATCGAGATACATACCCAATTGAGATAAAATCTTGGAATTTTGTGATATATTTTAAATTGTACATATTATTACGCTTTATTGATACAATAGAACCAAAAAGGAACAATCAAACTTGAAAAGTAATCAGTATAACCAAGCCCTTCCATGAATAACAAAAAAAAAACAATAACCAGTATAAAAACTAAACATAAATCTAGATTAGGTCTCTGTAAACCTGTACTTGCATATTTCTTTATAAACCCAATTATGAAATGGTTTTGACAAGGGGGCTACATCAGCAATTTTTATTAAAAATAATACATAGGTATACAGGGTGTTTGGTTAGCGGTGTCGGAGCTTTTAAGGGCTTAAACTACAATCAATTTGATCGATAAATTACCATACAATATTTTTTTTGTGCTAACGATAATTAAATGGCGGCCATTTTAAAATTTTAAACAGACGAATACGGGCGCTCGTGATATTTCTGGAATTATACGTTTGTTATCGGTCCTATCCTTGCAAAAAAAAAAACTCGTTAGAGAGCTCATTAGATAAGCAAACTAATTAAGCTAATCATTTGACTCAACTATTTGATAAACAAGGCTAAAAAAAATTTTTTAAATTAAAAATAGTAAAAAATTCACCTTAATTTTTCAATTAATTAAATTTTGCATGAAAACTAGGTCATTAAGATAGGTTTTTGGAGTTGTTATTTGTTAGTACAGGATGTTAGCTAAAACACAACACCATAATTACAGTTATACCTTAAGTACTTTAGGAATTAGAAGTGCTCAAACATGCACTGGATGGATGGAAGGCGGCCACTTCCCTAGTCAGTACACTGCTGACATTCATTTGTTTATGGATTTTGCATCGGAAACGCTAAATGCAGCTGTTTTTGTGTATGTTTGAGCACTTGTATTTCCTAAAGTACTTAAGGTATAACTGTAATTATTGTGTTATTTTTTAGCTAACATACTGTACTAATAAACAACAACACCAAAAACCTATCTTAACCACCTAGTTTTCATGCAAAATTAAATTAATTGAAAAATTAAGGTGAATTTTTTAATATTTTTAATAAAAAAATTTTTTAGCTTATTGTTCAATAGTTGAGTCAAATGATTAGCTTAATTAGTTTGCTTATCTAATGAGCTATCTACCGGTTTTTTTTTTTTTGCAAGGATAGGACCAATAACGAACGTATAATTCCAGAAATATCACATGCGCCCGTATTCATCTGTTTGAAATTTTAAAATGGCCGCCATTTAATTATCGTTGGCACAAAAAAAAATTGTATGGTTATTTATCGATAAAATTGATTGTAGTTTAAGCCCTTAAAAGCTCCGACATCGCTAACCAAACACCCTGTATATGTGTCGATAAGCACGCAGTATTTCTAGATATTAGTATATTTTGTGCAAAAGAGCCTCTAAGTATCCAGCACGAAAAGAAATGCTGAAAAATTAAGATTCACCGATTTTATTTTATTTAGGTGTTCAACAAAGAGTATTAATGTCTGTTAATATGTAACTGTTTATATTTACTAATTTTCACTTGTTACCAGATTGAACGGTGGATTACATTCTTACAATGGTAATTTAAATAAGAATAAGAATAATTTATTTCAATAATCTTAATTCAAATGTTAACGATTACGATTAAATTACTAGAACATAAGATAATTATTTACCTATTTGTCACTTGAGCATTAGAACACATATTGTAGCTATTCTAGTCATATAATTTTCATTAATTAGTTTGCTTTGTACATTTTGAATTGTATCCAAGGAAGTTAATTCCATAAGCTGCTTCAACGACTTCGCATCGATTAGTTTATTATCCTCAGCGTCTCTTCGCGAGTAAACAATTAACTCATTGAATGGTACATTGAAACGGAACCTTTCAAATGAACTATTGGAAACCATCTTATATCTCTGATTAGAGGAAATATTGTAGCAACGGCATCAGTTATTAGGGGTTAATAACTTTTTTTGTTGTTATACTGTCAAGTCATCCAGGAGACAACAGTTGAATAGTTTTCTAGGAGAAAGTATCCTGTCAGTTCTATTATCATGATTAGTGGCTGACCCACATTGGAAGGGCCATACTAGTATAACTGCCAAAAAAACAAAGTCTTGTCAATTTTAATGCTATTAAACCGTGATTTTAAGGGTGACCCAAGAGAACGTAACCATGGCAATGAGTGACAAAAAAAGAGTGATTGACCCTAAAGACTTCATATAAAAGTAGGAAAATATTAAAATAAAAAATACGATAACCATATTCCCGCTTTCCACTGCGAGCGGAGCAGAGTCATTAATGGGTCCGTTTAACTTTCACTGCTGCTGTGACTCGCAGCCGTCAACTGAATACTAGTCCTTAGCGAGCGATGAACGTTAAACGGAGCCATAATGAGTCCGCTCTGCTCTCAGTGGAAAGGGGGCATTACTCTTTAGTGTCCCTTCCTGCGAAACTGCTATGCTATTCTCACACATTCGACGCCGACGCTGCGTTCATCAACGAGCTCGATGACGAGACAGCCTTCACTTCGACGTCGAGCGCAGCGCTGCGAAAAACGGTATTCACTAACGTAGAACAGCTCGTCGTCAAACTGTAGGCGGTAACTCTCGACGCAGTGTAGTTCCAGCTCACGCCGCATTCGTCGCCGAGCGCTAGTGGCGTTTAAAGTGCATTAGTGAATACCATTTTTAGGCTCGACGCTGCCGCAGCGCTGACACAGCGCTGATAGCAAGGCGGTTTCCTTAGTGACACTGCTGTAGGTCCCGGGTACGAATTTCAGTACCAACCCATCCCTAGTTAGGGCGTCATTTATGTCAGTATGTAGGTCAATGTTTATGGGAAGATAGGGGATGGTTGACTATGTCTGTATGGTCAAGTTTGAGTCGTGTCGTAATGCCATCGTCAGGGTCTGTTAGTACGTGTTTGGGTCTTCTGTGTCCTCTTTTGTGATTGAGGGTATACTCCGCTGCTCTTCTTATTAGGGGATTAGTCAGCCTCCGTAACCTAATAGTTGGTAGCGACCCTGCCTACGAAGCTAGAGGTTCTGGTCTCGAATCCCGGCGAGGGCATTATTTGTGTATTTATTTATCACAAATATTTGTTCCTTGGTCATGGGTGTCGATGTTTTTAAGTATCTATCTATTATATATATCGTCGCCTGGTACTCACATCGCAAGCCTTAGTTGAGCTTACCGTGGGACTAGGTTGATTTGTGTAAGATGTCCCAAGATATTAATTTATTAATTTATTATTTATTTATTATTATGGTGTAAAGCGCGGTCGAAGAATCGCCTCGAGGCCTTTACGGATTGGAGCCCCGTGGGCGTACCAGCTCCTAAAGTCCTTCTGAGGAACTTGTTTTGTAAGAACTGGGTGCTTAGACAAGTTGCCAATCGCTAACGCTTAATCGTCAATCGTAACGTCCACCCACAAGATGGACAGACGACCTGATGAAGGTCGCTGGGACACGCTGGATGCAGGTCGCATCTAACCGGTACATGTGGAGGTCCAAAGGGGAAGCCTATGTTCAGCAGTGGACGTCTTATGGCTGAGATGATGATGATGATGTTTTAAAGAACATTTGGTTTTTTGCGTTTATCAAAAGGTGGAATCCCCCCATGATAAATCACTCTGTCACGAACCTTTTTTATGTGGAAGTGAAAATTCAAACGGGAATCCAGGGTATTTTACTTCACTTTGCCACTTTATGGGAGTATTGTTCCGACGGATGGGAAGATAGGTGGATGTAATCGAATAATTGGGCTTTTCTTGTGAAAATAACTGCTTTATTACTTTTTTCTGGGTTAACTTCGATCGAACCCTACTCCCAAAGAGCCGGCTGCTTACTGGAGGAAGGAAAGTTTTACAGGGGACCTTGAGGAGGTGTTGAAAATTTCTTCCCCATGGTATTTATTTTTTGTATGAAAATAATTTTGTACCTACACATAAAAAATCTACTTAATGAAGAATTTGGTACAGTTTTAGTGAATAATATAAATGACTGCAAAGCGCATAACATGTGTATACTTATACGACCTTATTGTAATAGGCTTGGGTTGTGTGTACATATATTTATGCACATTGTGCGCATCTATACCTTTTACCCTTACTTTACAATGAATACTAACTAGGCACCCATCGATTGGTGATGGTGACCTTCGCGCGTGCCGAAAATGATATCGGGATAGCGGTATCTATTAGAAAAGGTGTCACGAAAATGTCGCCCCGTAACCTTGACCAGTAGCCGTACCGTAACTTGTCAAGTAACGTATACGTTAGGTGTTATAAAAAAAAATCATTAACAATAGAAAAGTGCTAGACTGCTGATTGTCTAGTAAGTGTTAACGCAAGACAAAAGGTCGTAAGTAAGATAACAGTCGGTCAAATAATATGTCCCGAACCATACTCGATACGTAAAGCATTCTATCGCGCTTGCACTTGTTAATTGGAGCGAGCGCAATGGATACGTATCGAATAAAACCTAATTTGACAACTCATGGTACGGCTACAGTATTTTAGGCCATAGTTTAGCCTTAGTTTTTTTGCGACGACCGAAATCTAGATAAAATAATAACGTCAATGTACTCTTATTACCAGCACTCTCAGCTCAGCTCTTATTGGCGCAGGACCGGTCATTGTGGCAATCTTTGGGAGAGGCCTATGTTCAGCAGTGGACGTCTTTCGGCTGATATGATGATGATGATGACTCTTATTACATAGGTTAATTCACCGTTCATCTTTCGAGTAGGACAATATTTAATTGTTTCTATGTGCGTAAGCAAATAGCTATAATATATTATTACAGTTAGAAATTACAGTATTACTATTCACGACTTAGGTACGTTTCACCCTGTGTACTTTGCCTATGAAAAAATTGCTTTATTTTGATTGACTTTACAGAACTTATCTTGATTTATTACTTAATTCAAACTAATCAGCATCTTTAGACATGTCGAAAATATAAACTTATTATTTCCAAAATACTCAATGGATTTCTCTTGAAATATACTACTTTTCGACGAAAACGACGGTGCAACTACCGTAAAACACCGATTTAGTATGCAGTAATGGCCGCATTACACACGCCTGCATCCACAATACAAAGTAGGCTTGGGAAACTTTTTAACTCGCCTCTTGAAATAATTTATGGCATGAAATATTTCAGAAGGGCGCTCGGAGCTTAAAAAGTTTTAATTTATTTTATCGAATGACCTTTCTTTCACGTACCTAAATATTTTAGGATTGTATGAACTAAAACTTGATTGTCTTTGAATTGAATGATGTTATGAAAGCTTCGAATCTGACAACTAAGGACTCTCACTCCTCCTTGGTCCTACAGACGATTTCATAGATATAAAGGTGAGTATATTTTTTTATATAGTGTATATAAGTACGTACAGTCAGCGTTTAATATTTTCTCAGCAGTTAAAGTGGTCAAATATATGATTTAGTACACGTATAGCGTATAGCGTACAAAAAATATTTGGTTACTTTAACTGCTTCAAACTATTTGAACTATACTGTACACTATCACTGCGACTGTCTCGTTGTATGTAGGTGGGCAAGTGCGAGAGAGTCTTAACATAATAGATATGACAATCATGACCATTATATCAGCTGCAAAAAAAATGCAAACCCTTGAGTTCTCCTTGTATGTTGTGCCAAAAGTAAAGTCAGCGTCATGTACTTTGTAGTAGCCAAACAGTTCAGTACACCCTATATACATACATATATACCGAATGATTTGACAACTTTGCTTGCTTAGTATTTTGACAGTGATTCCAAGCACCACTTACCAAATTGGAAATTTGAAGTTTCAACTCTTCATCGCTTAAATTGACACTGCTCGTTCAAAAATCCTTTTGAATTTTGTGGTTGGAACGGTTCCGTAATCAAGCTATTTCGGAACCTATTGCGATTTCAACGCTTCTGCGGCAATCACAGACGATTAAATTGTATTGAATTTTTTGCCATTATTAAAAGGGTTCAGTGTCTGCGACAAAAGGAAATGGAATTTCTAATTGGTGCCTAAATTTTACCCTTTCCTTCAATAAAAGCAGTTCTAAATTCTCAACTCCATCCGTACCTTGGTACTTGCTTTTGAGCCGTGGCGCCATAATTTAATTGCTACTGACCTTAAAATACTTTTTTATGACTCAAAGTAAAATATGAAGTTGAAATATAGCTGTGCGTTTATCGCAATATCGTTTTAAGGCCTGCAGTAAACAGTGAACCTGTTAATTTCTCAAGCGTTTCCGAGTTAGGTCACTAGGCCTATTAATCATTAGGTGAACGATGTAGGAGAACCATTTTTGAGTGGAAAGTTACGTAATGCAAGTGTAGTTAATTTATGGCAAAAAACCCAGAATCTACACACGCCGTTTTTAATTAGATATTGAAAGAGAAACTCACTAATCTATGAAATTGTGAAATCTCACATTCCCATTTATTTATATGTTGGCACGCCGAAATATATTATCCCGCTCCTTGCCTCAGAGCATGCCATCTGTTGGCAAGCAAGGAAGTGATTCTTATTTTGAGCGCCATCTATGAACTACGCGCGAATCTGTGGACGTTGCTTTTCAGACTGAAACAAGCATTCGTGGCGCGTAACAAAACTTCTTGTTGTCGGTAAGAGTTCGACGTTCTGACTGGGATGAAGAGATGGCGCTAAAATCAAAACGCGTAACCATGTACACTCGAGTTCATAAACAGTATGCATATATACGTTCCAGGGATCGGAACCGGTTTTTTAGAAGAACCTCGATATAGCTCAATATTTTAAAATGTTTCACGCTCTTTATATAGTATTCAACATTTTATGTAATTATTAACATCATATTTTTCAATTACTCCATTAACAGAAAAACTATAAACCGAAGAACGAAAAAGAACGGAATTCAAACCGTTCTTTTGTATGGAGAAAAAACCGGTATCCGATCCCTGATACGTTCATTCACTTACAAAGCAATTGTAAAATTGAGTATCTATTTATGATTTTTATAAATAGTCATCTGAAACATTTTTATAGTAACGCATAAAGTACCTATTTTAAATAGATGCGAGTTGTAAATTACCTATTCGCTCTTGTTTTATTCAACGTGTTAAAGTACAGTAAATGTTAATATAACGTAACTCCTTAGTATATAGGTACCTATGAACATTATTGAAGGGGATGGGGGTGTAAATCATTTTTCTAGTTATAATTCTCAACCTTAGTTCCTCAATAACAAGGTAAACTCAAATCAAAAAATATCATTATTTTTTAAGTACCTTCAAGTCATTTTGAAGTAACTCTTACTCTACGGAGTTATAATTGAATAATAGAGGACCTGTAGGCTGTACTGCAACAAATTATTAAAAAAACGACACACTCAAACGTAGGTCTTGTAATGTTTTGTGAATAAAGGGTTAAGGTTCACCTCAAGAGCGTTTCAGTAATACCACTAGAAATCAAATACTAAGCTCTCGATAATTCAACTATAAGTACCGTAACTTATAGGTACTATTATTATGTAGCTACGGGTTGTCGAAAAGTACTCCCGTTTGAAGTTTCTGGAATGAAATTATTTCGTTCCGCCTGTGTGACTTTTCTAGATGAGTACAGTCAACAAAAATGTGGCGTATCACTTTTCGGCTCTACTCAGCGGTAATAAAGTCGAAAAGGGGAAAACCACAATTTTTGCTGACTGTACCTATAAAGCATTGACTGTATTGACTTCCAGCAAAATCACTGTGAAATTTATTAAATCTTTGTGGCTGTAAAAGTAATATACTGTCATGTTGCCGTATTTAACTTTTCTCTGAAATCTCTGAATAAGCTATTTTAAACTAAGCGTAAGTAAAGTTATTGTTTGACTGCTAATAATAATGATTAATTGTTCAATAAAGTTTGAATAGTTTTAGTCTGCCATTAGACTTTCTAGTATTTTGCAATTATTAGGCTAGGTAAACAAATCAATAATATGGTTATGCTAAGGCCGCCACTTTTAAGCATAGGTACGAACCTAATTAGATATCGACACCTTATTTTCTTATTTCACCCACACAAAAGAAACAGAGTATTCATGCAACTATGCCAAACTGCATAGCAAATTGTTAGCAGAAAACATTTGAAACCTAAATAACTACCATCTTATCGATTATATCTTGTTTCTAGTCAATATTAGTAGGTATATGACACATTGACTGCCACCGATGCACATGAGGCAGCGAATGCGTTGTAAAAGAACACATCAAACTATGTAAATGTTACCCGACCGAACTGGCTGTTCTTAGTTTCGATCATTACTAAAGATGGTCCACATTTCCCCGCTTACTGTAACACTGAGTACTACTTGACTTTCCTTTTATCGGAAAGCCGCTTTTCCGAACTGCATCCTAACTAATCTAAAATTTCCTAATGTCAAGTGGTTAGGGTTGTGTTTCGTGTGAGATTGTTGTGTGGTTTTCAGTTGGTTTTGAGCCGGTCGACGGCCGCGGTGCCCCGCCCCCGGGGTTGACGTCACGTGTGACGACTGTGACGTCAGAGCTCACCTGCACCCCGCCCTGACCTCACCCCCGCGCACACCCCTCTCCCACAATTAACTGACCAGTTGTGCACTTTATGTTCATAGTGATAAGGGTCACGATTGGTAGCTGTGTTGGCGTTACGCATAGCTGACCATGGAAATTAAGCTGATAAATAATTTTAAGTCTGGGGAATATTATTTTGACCTTGTTTCTGTAGACGATATGAAAAGAAATTCTCGTTTTAATTAAGATGAAAGGTGTTTCTGATTAATTTATTATGTAAGAGTCACTGAGATACAAAATCAAAGTACTCGTAATATCTTAATGAAACGTTATTCAATGAACTAGGACCCTTCTTAACCCATTTAGTGCCGAATACGACGCTTGTTTAAACTATATTTACTAAAAAACAGAAACTTCATGTTAAGGATTACAATAAAATGCATTATTAGTCTTTACACTTATTCCCTTAAAATGTCACGATTCTGCTTTAAGAATTTTAATGAACCTCAATTAATATAACCAACCCACACTTTGAAACTAGTGCATGCATACTGCAAATGTACACTCATAAATCAGCGCCACGACCTATTCACGCTTTTAAAATATAATGTCAATATAAATCCCATATCGCTGCGTCTCGATCGCACTCTTGTACTTAGACGAGACTCGAGAGAGATACAATAAGATTTAAATAAATAACAGCGCTGTCATGTTTTTAAAATCCCAGTATACCTTCAAGGCAAATCTCGGCTAAAGCTTTATGGAAATTGCGAACATTGAATATGCTACGCAATGCAATGTTTGTGGTTCTCGTTCCGGGCTACGCGCGTAGAGGCACGTAGGCATCGTAGCGGAGCGGTGACTCATCACTTGCTACGAGTTTCGTAGACCCTGTACACCTCTTCTGGTGCTGCCACATTGGTTATAATTTATAATACAATTATGTTATACAAATTGGTTATACAATACAAGATCAATATTTTACAATACTAAGTAGAATGTGAAAAAGAAATAGCCGCAGACTGACCTGTAAGCCAAATCACAGTGAGATTCGAGAGTATTCCTGAAAAAAATATGTTCTAGGTTTATACATGCACATATTTTTTTCAGGAACTACTAACTTGATGATATCCTATTCTTATAAGTTATAAGTCAGTGTAAATTAAGCGCGTATGTAGTGTGAATGATATCATTAAATGCTAAAAAAGCTCAAAGAGGATACAGTGTGCTGACCCGTAAGGTGAACTGAGGCTTGTCATGTCATGTAGCTGTCGACAAAGTGGACGTTTTTTATATCAAAGGATCGACAAGGATATAACATCGCCGCTGTTACATGCATACCATACATATATGCGTGCAAGCTTCGGTACCTGCTTAACATCATGTGTCCATTATGCTCGTTCATCACCAGCTTCGCATTGAAAATGTACCCTTGAATGTGCATATCATCATCATATCAGCTGAAAGACGTCCACTTCCGAACATAGGCCTCCCCTAAAGATTGCCACAATGACCGGTCCTGCGCCATCCGCGTCCAGCGGACTCCTGTGACCTTCATCAGGTCATCAGTCCACCTTGTGTCGGGCCTACCCACGCTGCGCTTACCGGAAGAGAATGTACATATTATAGTTAAGTTAAATATGAAACTAGTTATTAAGTACGTGATTGCATTAAACTTTCTGTACTTATAACTACGTAGTTTTTGACCTTGTCCTTTAAAAGTGAAACTATAAGTTTTAGTATAATTGAATGGTTAAACTCTCGTTTGTTTATTTCCGTATACATTCTATAAAAATAAATAATTAAATTAATATCTTGGGACATCTCGACAAATCTCACACAAATCGACTACGGTAAGGTCAACTAAGGCTTGAGATGTGGGTACCAAACGACGATATTATGTAGTAGATAGATACATAAATACTTAAATCCATAGGAGAGCCACGACCAAGGAACAAATAAATACCGACACAAATAATTCGAACCCAGAACTTCCAGCTTCAACTAGGCTACGGAGGCTGTGGAGGCAATAGGAAAAGAAAATATTTGTTACTTCATTGATTCGAACACATTTTATTTTCAAGTTTGGGCTGTACGAGTATTCATCAAACTTTTAATTACGAGTATCTATTCCAATGGAACTTTATTCATTATAAACCGAAAATCGATATGAAATACTACATAAAAAGTCCAAGTTTTCGGCATTCAAAAACGTCTAAAAGGAGCCCTCCCAATGCCAGGCACGACCCCTAGCGACATCCAAAGGAATGCTACAGGCACAATTAAAAATAAAAACCGGTCAAGTCCAAGTTGATTTGACTCACGCACTGAAGGTTCCGTACAAATTTTAACTACCTACTATAACTACAAAGTATGTATGTATCATAAAAGCATCAAAAATGAATAATCCGTGTAAAGCGTAATTCAATTTCACTCCTGTGTCTCAGACACACTACGGAGACTAAAAGTAAGCACACACGAATAAATTTAATATTTTATCTCAAATCAATCTAAAATTCATCATATCGGTCATAAGGGATCATCAGAAGTTTATGTCATTATTATTTCTTCCTAGTCGCGATTCTAAACAAAATGAATTCCACACAGCTGAAGTTTATAACATGCGTTTTTCTTCACAGTCATCAGTTCCACACAATCTTTTTTCTACCTAGTCGCGATTCTGCACAATATTATTACCACACAAAAGACATTTTTCGCACGAGTTTTTCTTCACAGTCATCAGTTCCACACAATCGTTTTTCTACCTAGTCGCGATTCTACACAATATTATTACCACACAACAGACATTTTTCGCACGAGTTTTTCTTCACAGTCATTAGTTACGCACAATCTTTTTTCTACCTAGTCGCGATTCTGCACAATATTATTACCACGCAACTGAAATTTTTCACATACGTTTCATACGATTTTGGCCTATTTTTGACCCTTCCCTCCCCCATGGTGATATTTGGTGACATTTTCGGGGTACTAGCTATAATGCTGTTCAGCAGAGAGTAACAAAAAATTACACGTGATTTGTCCGATGATCCCCGCTCCCCATGGTGATAATTAGTGATTTTTCTTCATCCCCCTTCCCCCTATACAGTATGACGTGATTAATGGACAAGCCCTAGGTGGGAACCTTTAAAGGTGCGACGGCACCAATGCTCAAAAACGGAGACGGTACGGAATCGCAGTGACGCATCATGGTATGCCCCCCAGACCGATGCTTAAAAAAATACGCAAACGGTACGCACAGCAGCAGAAAAATTATATAACTTACTTAAGTGAGTTATGCTGCCCTGGATGCTTAGCCAAGTTGCCAAGCGCTAGCGCTTAGTAGCGTATCGTAGTTTACCCTCTCTGTCACTCTTTCATATTAGAGCGACAAAGACAGTTAGCTGCGATTGACGACTAAGCGCTAGCGATTGGCAACTTGGCTAAGCGTCCTGGTACCGATTCGATTATATAATTTTCATTACCCACAACATTTCAAAGATAGGTTCCAAAAGCTGTATTGCTAGCCTAAGATCATGCGCGCCTGGTACCATAGGTATCTTATTTAGATAATGCATACGAAGCCATAATGGCCACTTTGGTTTTGATCTCTATTCACTGCTATTAGGATTCAAAATCATCATCATCATCATCATCAGCCTATGATAGTCCACTGCTGGACGTATTACTATGCGTATAGATGCATTAGGAGGTAAATGCCCATAATCGCCACGCTGTGCAAGCGGATTGGCGATCGCAGTAATGTGTCCACTATGATGACGCTGCTGCCCATCAACAATCTTTTATTAAATAATGGTAAGTGACACTTCAATCCCTTAGTCGACTCTTACGACACCCGCAGGAGAAGTTGGGGTGGTGACAAATGTATTATTACTGCCGTCACCACAAGGATTCAAAATGTATATGGGTTAATACTGTGCAGATGTAGAATCGCGACTAAGTAGAGACAATATTGTCTGGAAATGATGAATGTGAAAAATGTATGTTGCGTGGTATTAATACTGTGCAGAATCGCGACTAGGTAGAGACAAGATTGTGTGGAACTGATGACTGTGAAGAAAAACACGTGCGAAAAATTTATATTGTGTGGCAACAATATTGTGCAGAATCGCGACTAGGTAGAAAAAAGATTGTGTGTAACTAATGACTGTGAAGAAAAACTCGTGCGAAAAATGTCTGTTGTGTAGTAATAATATTGTGCAGAATCGCGACTAGGTAGAAACAAGATTGTGTGGAACTGATGACTGTGAAGAAAAACGCATGTTATAAACTTCAGCTGTGTGGAATTAATTTTGTTTAGAATCACGACTAGGAAGAAAAAATAATGTCATAAACGTCGAATAATCCGTCATAAGATGTCAACTGCTGAACATAGGCTTCCCCTTTGGACCTCCATATACAACGGTTAGAAGCGACCCGCGCCAAGCTTGTCGCCGTGATTTTCATAAGGTAATCTATCCGTCTTGTATTTTATCAGATACACATTTTTAAACCAATTTTTGTATTAGTAAATATCTACATACAATATTCTAAATTACCAACGAGTCAATCGTACTTTATATCCGCACTCTCGCTCTCTTTTCATCTTCCCCCTGTCACTAAGTGCCTACTTATTCAGCAAAAAATGCTTACCCTCCTGAACTCATCTAAGATCATGGCGTAATGGCCTAATGGGAGCACCACGCTGAGATGGAGCCATTTTAGGACACTTTACTGTGAATTTTTATGTCATTCTTTCGTTTTTATGTACATACTAAATTTTAAAAAATGGCCAAGAGCATGGCCAGTCACCGTTATGACGGCCAAATTATATCAAAAACGCTTAATTAGAAAAACCTTAATAAATCTTTATATTTTGAATTACTAGAATTATTAAAAAAGGGGACTCGTTGAGGTTTTGGAGGGCTGGGTAGAAACTTCTTTGATTTTTTTTTCTGATTGCTATGCTCAACCAGAGCTCTTTGTGTGAACTGTATTTTATAACCGTACCTATTGCATACAATAAATTGAACTGAATTGAATTTTTACTAAAATTTTGTTGTGGAGGACAAAAACGCAAACATTCAAAGGTTTGTCGTAAAATACTGGTGTTTACCACCATCCTGGATTAAAAAAATAGCCTCCAACACACATGTTCAAGCTCGCGTAGATAATACCTTCGACGATACACGTACAGCCCGGTTCATAAATATGTACATATTTTTTTACTTATTGAAAGGGAATAAGGTGCACCATTGTAGACATATTTATGAACTTGCCTGTACACATTCAGTAGGCAACTAATGAGGTGTGCCAAACGGCGATGTCACGATATTGAAACAATGCTTTTATATTTCGATGTTACGCCGCTATACCCTAATAGGACTATTGTTTTATGATTAAATTTTGTAAACTACAAGCCTCATGTGGATTGCAGTTATTAATTATATGTAGTCAAATATAATTCATATCAGAGTGCTTAGCCAAGGTGCCAATCGCCAACGCTTCAGTCGCGAATGAAACTATCTAGAAAAGATATTTTGATGCTATTTCATGAAAGGCATATGGTCGGATTTAAGCAATTCCTCTAATTTGTGAGTGTAACTTTTGTGCTTTTGATACAAAGTTAAATTTAGATATATCTTAAACTCACAGAAAGGACTCACGTCATGTTGTTATACCTCATTTTTTTATAAATGACCTGATAGTAGCCACCGGCAATAATAATAATATCATGCGATATGAATGTCGCAAAAATATGTGACACGCTCTTATGGTACTGAAAATAAAATTTGTCGGTGAAGAAGGTACCATTTGCTCTGTCAGCCAATAACCCGCCTTGCCATTACATCTTTGTGCTGCGAGGTTGATTAGATCAGATATTTGATCGAAAGACACCACCAGAACACGCCAAGACGGGAACTTCAACTGTTCACACTAGATAAAGATAGGCAGCCCAGACGAAGACATGAAACTCGCCGGTAGTCAAACGGGCGTCTTTCTAACAAGCCAAATTCGCAACTTCGTAACAACTCTCCGGGAGGCACAACAATAACAAACGTTATACTGACACCCTTTCATGCCGTTATCATCTCTATTGTGTGTGAAGTTGTATAGTTCACACACAATATTATTATGTAATGTCCTCCTTTATAGCATAAAAATAATATATAGGTCAACAAATGATAAAATTGGGAATAGTAAAGGAATATTTGTTGTAATTAGATACGTAGTGTAGATGAAGGATCCACGGAAAGAACATGTCTAGTCAATTCAAATTACAGAATGAAAAACCACCTTACTTTTAACAGAATAAGGTGTGAATTTGCCCTGATTTTATTTAAGCACTGGACATGTTTTTTCCGTCGACCCTTCAGATATTATCTCTGTATTGAACTCTGTTTGACCCGTGTTACCATTACGTAATTCTCAGAGTATCTATATTTCTTTTTTTTTGTTTCTTGATTAAATGCATTTACATTTCCTCTATACATTCAAAGAATCTAAATATAAAAAGTCCCGATATAACTGTATATTTAGATTATCTATACTCTAGATCTGCATACATGCTTATACAGACATACACTGGCTAGATATCAAGGCCCTTGAACGCGTGAACTCCATTCATGCTCCGCTGGCTGGCAACACGTGCAATACGTGCATAACACCGCCATAATACCCCGAAGGTCCCCCCATTGTCCCCCTGCATCGAACACCTGAACGCCAAGCTGCAGCTCAAAAATCGATTAAGTCCCAAAGCGAAGTTGAGGTCTCGAGATGGAGGGCCCTCGTGGAGTTTTGGAGTATGCCGGGGAGTACGCATGCGCGGGGCAGGGCTCTCTGACGTCACTGGTCGGACCCGGGCCGCATCAGTGCCTGCCGCGAACGCGCCGTGTCTCGCGCGACTTTTGCTTGGAATTATCAACACGATCTTTCGTGTCCTATCAGTATTAAACAGTAATTGCTTAAAGGCTACGTTGACATGTCCGTAGCTTGACGTTTGACAGTTCAGTGCCCACGAGCGTTGTTGATAGTTTGTATACATGTGTACCTGAGGCACCTTAATGAATGTGGGATGTTCTATAAGCGTATAAGTCTTTATGATGAATTTTAATGGGCTTGAATGAGATGAGCGGTTTTAGGTTTTGAAACATTGTTCCTGCTGTTTATAATTGTAGTTTGTATACAAGTAGTAATATGAGTAGTATCGTAGATAACAATAATATTATTATTCTGAACTTAGTATTAATTGTTATAAAAAAAATGACACGTACGCATTACGTCTGCTGCGATACATTTGATTTGAAGGCATTTACTAGGTACTCTAAGCGCCATTAAATTACTTAAATAAGTACCAACTTGAGAACTATATATATAATTTCAATCCTTTAATGTGTTAAATAAAATTATTAACTGTTATTTACATTACATTTAGTTCTACAATCTGTTATCTTACTACACGTGCTTAAACACATTTTGTAACAAAAAAAAACTTAGAATACGAATGGGTTCAATGACCTTACTCGGTCAGCTGTTAGGGTCAATGAACCTAAATGTAATGTAACCACGTGTAAAATCTCTGACTTTCAAATAAATTTCGAAAACAAGATTCTGAAATAAAGTCTTAATATTTATGGTATCTAAAAATGTTTCAATTAGTTTGACAAAAGCGTGGAACCACGAATACTTATTTAATTCTTCAATATTCTCTTATCCAAAACAAAATTAAAATTCTGATTTAAAAATACAAGGAGGAAAAACAATATTTCCTTTTGGAAATAAGCTCTTAAGCAAGTGCCTCGTTTATTATGGAACGGCTTATACTTATTATCCCTGAGGCTTAAAAGAGGGATTACTAGATAGAAACCGTGAAATATCGCCGCTCCTTCCTTTGAATAACACCGGCACAACTTTAAAATAATAGTTCACTTCCATCATCAGCCTATGATAGTCCACATAGACCTCTCCTATTAACTATGCGTATAAACGCATTAGGAGGAAAATACCCATAACCTTCACTTAAATGTACTTATTTGAAACAGTTATTTTACTCTTGAGCTAATCTTTTACTTATATCACTTGAGTTTTTTACTTTTAACGGCTTATTTCTCCATGAAGCCACACAAAAAAGTAAATACTCTCCTCATGTATATGTATCTATAAGTAAGCTGTATATCCATTATCCATTACACAAAGGATCCCAATGGGTCGAATCGGTCGAAGTGTATCCTTAAGGGTTCCACCAATAAGATAAGGTCCTTCTCATATGTAAGTGATCCGTTAAGTAGAGACATAACAAGAAGCTGGACTCAGTTATCTTACTAGTGTTATATAGAAGGCAATCGTAACGTGTGAAGGAATCCTTTATGAGCTCATAACATAACATGGTCCGCAGGGAATGGCGGCAATGGTCAACTGCCTGCTGAAAGATATTTCCCGGCCTTGGGATAACAATCTTCAGCTAAAACACGTTTTGAAGATTCATTTCATACAATAATACATTACATCATATTCATTATGCATTTATTGTTTCAAACTGAAATATGCCTCTAATACTCTGGTTAAATTAGGTTCATCTCAATCAAGATTTGGTTAATCTAGTACTACCTAACTACTATTAAGTTTTAAATAAACTGTTCAAATACCTATGAAAGTGTAGCTTCTATCTATAAATCGGTACTTATATTCTTCAGTGAGTTTTGAAAACACTTCTAGTCTGCATTGAATACTTTTGTTTATTTACAAGTCAATGTACCTATACGTGACAGTACTTTAAGTGACAGTAGTTTATCTTTCAGATGTTGTTAAATATCAATTGATGATTCTGCATTCGCTAATATTACAAATGATTTAATAATAAACTTGAAAAGTCAAAATATTAGCAATATTTTTCAGTTAAACAAGTAGCGTCTAGCTTTGCAATAAAGGTCATCGTCATAAATACGCTATAGGTATTATTAAAACAGGAAAAATAACGTATCATTTAAAATCTCCTTAACGAAAATGAAGGTCCTAGTCCGTTGAGTTAAAACTCCAACAATATTCGAAGAGGTTGGCCGCAGCCTATCCCCCAAAACTTTACAAGCTTATAATTTTACAAAATGAATATATTTCTATAGAATTATTCGCTTGTAAGATTTTGTGGGATAAACCCTTATACATACATACATTACATATATTATACATCAGCAATCTCAGAACGCACAAACAAATAACAAAAATAAACTAAGCGCATGAGAGTATCTTCGTCCTATAATTTGTAAAAAGAAGCGCAGTAAGTGACGCGTGACATATGCACTAACGCACAATATCATACGTCAACTATGTTCCTATGTACACACCATATAGCGACGGAGTCTTTACGAGAGAGGCTTCCCACAAAGTGGTACTTAATTTTATATAGATACCAACTTCTTAGCTTGATAGGTATCTTTACGGATTTCCTTATGCTACTACTTAAGTACTGACTTCCTTTGTGGCATCAATAAAATATGAATATTTCTCTGCCTCGTGCGGTGTCTTACGTTTTGTTTCATCGCTCCATCCAATTTCGTTCCCTCTACGTTGCCCTTGGGCTTATTACGAGTCGAGACGGGAATACATTTGAGCGTGCGTAAGCAGAACGAATCGTCTGCCTTTGGCTAAACGCGCTAAATCCATCATTGGCGTAGAACCTTACAAATCTTTAGGGTTCCACATTTGCCGCCAGAGTTCGAATGAATTTAACGCCACGTTTAAATCTACAAACCGACGGCGAATTGGTCTTCGTCCTAAAAAATAAGCAACACGAAATTGGGTTAGTTCTGCTAATTATGATGGAAAAATGAAATAAACGCTAGTAAATTCTTGTTAAAAACATATGTACTGTTGAAAACTTCTACAATCCATATATTGTTAATGCCTCTTTGTAGTCTTTGTAACCTCCTCTTTTTATTATATTGGATTTATTTGGCACACTAAACAAAGAATAGTCAATACATGTACAAACAATAATAACAAAGATCAGAAGCAGATCCAGACCGGTTTTAAGTTAATGTTTAGCCTGTTTTTTTTTTCATGATTAAAAAAAGAGAAAGAAAGCATCCTAAAACTAGCTTAAACTACCATGAATTTCCAGTACATTTTTTTGTAACTATAACAAAAATACACGAAGATCCTTTGGAATTTGAAACACAAATTCAACAAATTAATTTATAAATAAAACTCCTCTTACAGAATTCATTGTTCATGGTAAAGTTATATGTATTTGAATATTGCTACTTTTTGTATAGACTCTGCGGGTGTAGCACAAGAGTAAAGCGATAGTTTTGGCGGGCGAGATAAACACCTGTCTCTGACTAACTGTATTAATTAAACAGTGAGAAAACTATGTCGCCCACGAGATACTGTCGCTTTAGCTTATGCCAAGGGCGCAGGCATTAGACCTGTACCTAGATTTTCAGCTAACCTCACTTACCAAGGTCGGTGTTACGGCTGTATCAGGTTGCCTCGGGCGCTTTAGGCAATTTGCTACCCCAAATACTCGAAGATTAGATAGGTAAAAATCCGAAGATGAAATTTTGATCCACGGATGACGAGAGACTTTAATTGCCTGCCGGTGGTTAGCTTGCAAAAAGTTTGATGAGATGAATATTATAAAAGTTGTATTCGTAACAGGCTTTAAAAATTTGATGTTTCTGATATTACTAGTCACACTAGCCCATTGCTTACAGTAAAAATGGCGAACTTAATGCCATAAGGCATTCTCTACCAATCAACAGTGATGACGTTATCTTATTGGTGGGGCCCTTTCGGATACACTTCGACCCATTGGGATCTTTTGTGTAAAGAATTAAATACGACCATGCGTATCGATGATTATTATAAAGTGTAACGTCTAGTTCATCAGAACCCATATACAGTATGCTCAGTTCTATCTTTCTATCCTTGCTTGCGGTCACACAAACCAAGGATGTGTAACCTTGAGGGAATAATTTATATCGAGACTTCTCCTCCGACTCCTCCGAGCGTAGAAACAAAAGCACACGTATATCGACTTTATTTAGTAGTAGAAAGGCCTCAGCCGCTTCCAAAATTTGAACCTCGCTATAGTATCGTGCAAAAGCTAAACACGCATGGAATAGTTGATTGTTAACCAAGGGTTGAAAGTGACCCATGCATACGTGATACTTTATTTGCAGACTTGTGTATTTTTAGACCTATAGAACGTAATATCGATACATTTTCAATTTAAATAAATAGTCAGAAATTGGTTAGTTTTGAGTGGAAAATTTAAGTAATTATTAATTAAACCAAACTTTTGTGGTTTATGGATTGTCTTTTAAAATCAGTAAGTAGATAATAATTCTAATGTAAAATTTTTTTAACGGATGTCAGTTATTTCCACCGATATTTTAGTATTACAAAGTGTTGAATATTTATTGATATTAAAATAATTTACACTCATGTGTAAGTTTACAATATTCTATCAAAATGATATTTATAAACACCAATCACTGTTTACTTTTACAATCACTTAGACATTGACATTACATCATGACCGACGGCGCAGGAACTAAACCGCCGCGACTCTCTTTTGTGTCCACTCGAGTGAAAAGAAAATCTTTTCTTTTGACCCCAGTTTCGCGACATCCTACCATTTCATGAATAGGGCGTAACCCTTTTCCATCTGACTGTCACATTTTGACACACCTGTAATCGATCTGCGGGCGTGGGCTGAAAAAGCCCTCACAGCCGTACACAAAAAGTTGCCTTGTTCCTTTCACACAGAGATATTTGTTGAAAGTATAAGCCTTTGGAGTTACATTTTTGATTTAACATGTCGTCGCTTGAGTTACGAACCCGGGGACAAGGGACGTTATCGGCTGGATTTATGGACCCCAGATAGGTATTTGATGGAGATATTAAAACATTGTCATTATACGACGGTTTGCTAATGGCTATTCATTCATGTATTCTTTGAAGGTCAATGTCAGTTTAATTTATTCATATTTTTTACATTTTACACTGTTGTAATGATATGAAAAATCTATTAAAATATTATCGCATCGAGTTACTCACGTAATTTAACTCGATGATTGCTCAACATCTTTCGACATTACGACTAAGAGGGTCCTCGTCCGAAACACCCTCGGTCAAATTCCAACGTGTACTGCGGGCCTGCCCACTGCTGGAACAGGTACTGGCCATGGGCGGTGGTCGTGGGGGCGATGCAAGGAAGGATCTACCCTCAATATTACATTTTTGTCTTAAAGGCGGTTGCATACAACACTCACTACATCACTTGCTTATAAGGGGCCGCCTACACTGTCCACCGACATAATACCCAAAAACCGTTTTCCAACCAGTTGACACTGACCAACAAATCAAAACACGGTTAAAATTCGGATGGCTTTCGATAGCTTCCCGTATTTTACGCGATACTACTTATAAACTTTTCTTAAATGTGCCATTTAGGTATAAATATTAATATCTAAGTCAAAGTTTGCTTTCGAGTACTGAAAGTAGGGCCAACTATACATACCAACTCGTAATTCCCTATTTATACATTCCCCAAATTCTCTGCGCGATATTGCGGGCCTATTTTGTTGTATAATCCCAAAGATAGACAACGAACAGACGCGCAAATGTCGTTTCGTGCTTTAACTATAGATATCTCTGCTAGGTATTTTTTCTGTAGATTAATCAATGTAATCATTCCATGCATGGCGATACGATAGAAGAAATTTAATTTGATTTTGTCATAAATTATGTTTTTTTTGGAATGATAAATTCTATGAAACGAAACATTGTATTTTTAGTACCTATGGTCGAAAACTGAGCTCAAGGATCGGATGCATGTAGGTAGTAACATGTTTTGATAAAATTTGTGACCTGATGTCATTTTATTTAAGTTTTACAAGTAATGAATATCTAGTACAAGTAGTGAATAGTGTGAGAAATCTCTAAATACTTTGCACGCAGACTCATTACTCATTTGTAACTTTAAACTTTCATGAAGTGAAGTAGGTTGAACTTATATTAGAAAAAAATAAAAGCATTGTTACCGAAAAGACATACCACTACACAATGATACGACATCTGTTCCGTCTTATTCTGTGTACAATAGGTAAATATACATAGTATAATACCATCTTGTATCTTGTTTAATTAAACCGCTTTGGTTTCTGGGATACCCTACCTCTATAAATATGATAATGTTACAGTATTTTCATTAGCTATTTTGAAGATAATTGAAGGTGAAATGTGTATTATTTTGTTGAATATCGTAATGCGAGCTTAGAATGGTTTCGTAACATTAAAATGTTTTTCTCAAACTTGCTACGGAATGTTGATATTACTTACGTTAAATTAAACCCGGAAATACTATGTATCCGGTGTCATGTGCTAAGATGATATGTAAAGAGATTTCATGTATTTATTTCACACCTAGGACTGCAAACAAACTGTCTTTTGTTTTGAAACGTCAAATAGTGACACTAGGTTTTGACATTCAGCCACAGAAAAAAAAAACCTTAGAACTAATGTTTATACCAACAGGTAAAAAGAGACCTCAAACAGATTAAAAAAAATTTTAGGCGCGAATGCTTTTTTTAATGTTATACGATACTGTACTATTGGTATATTTACAAATTAAGTAGTATGGTTCGGCGAAATCAGTTCGTTTTATTTCATGGCAAGTTTTGTGAAAAGCACTATACAAATCTCGGCGAGAAACAGGGTTACAGGCCGCGTATCACTATCTGGCCTCAGTTCCTTCGGCCAGATATATCTACTTGGCCTGTATCCCTTCATATCCCGTCCTCTATAGTAATGTACTATTAAAGGGTTTTTATTTAAGCTTATTTAGTTCGCATTCCAATTGATTCTGTTTTCATTTGTAGTTTACTCCAGTAAAGAGCCATGAAAACCGCTAGTATTATGATTTACCTATATAAAAACTAGATATTATGAATAATATTCTTTGTTTGTATATTGGTAAGTACAAAAAAATTGTTACTTGCTAAAAGAAAACAATTCCCTATACACAGTCATGTCCTAATCGTAAAAAGCTCGTATCAAAATATTACTTTAATGCGTTATTTCTGGGACATTCGGGTGTTTTGTACGCAGTTCCTATCAATGTTTACTAAAATCTGAGAGAAATCGGTAGAATAATAAACAGTTGAATAAAGTCATAATTGAATTCAAATAAAATTGAAGAGCATTTGGCACTTGAGTGAAATCCATTCCAATACGTTTATTCATAGTCGGTATTTGTAGTTCCGCAAGGAAAGGTTATCGACAGATAAATTCCATTTCTTTAATTGACGCGGAATGCCTAAATACGTAGAAACAGTCAAAAAGTAATTAAAATGTTACCGTAGGTAGCTAAGTCTTTTAATAAATCTCAATAAGCGACGAAAATCGCGTCGTTGAAGAAAAGTGGCTTTCCCTCCCTAAACCTTAAATTTAGCTCGAATTTAATTTACATACGCCTCAGCAGAAACAATGTTATAATGAGAACATTAATGTCTTGGAAGATCTAAGACGTATCAAGGAACAGGTACATAATTAAAATTAAATAATGTTTTAACTCCCACATTCAATGTTTATTGGGAAACTGGATACAACACAAAGTATTTAAAATTAATTTACATTTAAATTACAACTTAACAGGCAACTATAAAAGTTACACTTTGAGTACTGGAGCATCGAGTTTAAACTTGGAAGACAACGCAGCTGGACAAAGTTTTCTAATAATAAAAGAAGAACTCCACTTAAACTTTGACATAAATAATAAAGTAGAAAACACAGGTTGAGAATAAAGGGTTGTTGACACTCCACGGAGACCTCAGAATGAAATGGTTTCTTAAAAACTTGCTATGCATATTTTTTAATTCACTTACAACTTTAATTCAAAACTCGTGGCGCTTATAGTATTTGTAAGTGACTAGAACAGTATTGACTAATGCTTATTTATTAATAAAAATTAAATTGCAGACTCAACATCGTTATGGATATTTAACGTTAAAAAATAAGCATAAGAAATAAACTGGTCTGAATAATTCTTGTATGTGATCATGAAGTTTGTAAGATATTCACAGCTTTCAACTGGGCATAAAATTTAAATTCTGTCAACTTTTTGTCAAACATTGAAAGGACTTTAAACCACGCGTGACGTGATGGTTCTAACGCGTAACTGAGCTATTTAGATTTTTTCCCAGGCAGTTGACTGACTCTTACTGAGGCTATCAATTTTGAGACGTTGCCGTTGAAAGGTGCGCTTGAAGTGTTGAAATGTATCCAAGCAGCTACTGTTATTGAGGTTACAAGTGCACAGACGTTGCTGATAAAAGCTAGTTCATATAGTGATGGTATACTTTCTAGCCAGTGACTGACTGTTGGTAAAAATTCCAATGCTAAGACCTTGCTGAATGGGTCACACGTGGTTTTAAGGCGCGCGAAGATACCCAGTGTTTTAATCTTGGTGAGCTAAAACAGTGTGGAGACGTTGCACCCAAAGACCAGTTCACACGTGATGATTGTAGCGTGCGAGTGCCAGTGAGTGACTGTTACTGACAAAAGCTGAGACGTCGCCATTAAGGGCCGGTTCAAAATGGCGGCGAGGTGCGAGTGAAGCGCGCGCTGGGCGCAGGAGGCTCGCGGCGTGCTGGCTGTGATGCGATGGGCCAGGACTGGTGCTTCAAGCGCAAGAGAAAGCGCAGCAGCGGTCAGGAGGACCACCCGCATCACACCCGGTAATGTCACATTTTATGTTTCGAAAGTTTTAGCTATACAAGGTGTTGCTGTTGCTTATAAGGTTTTGGGACTCAGAATTAGCCCCTAACGCCGCGGCCACGACATCGGTCTAAGACGACTGGCTTAGCGGAAAACGTATGGTGCTCCCTCTTGTACCCATATCGGTATCCCGCTCCAACTCATGGATTCGCTCGCCGCCTGGTCGCCTTAGACCAATGTCGTGGCCGGGCCGTAAGAGGTTTTTGGAAGTTTCAGTACTACTTCGGAAACTTGAACTAATTTCTAATAAAACATTTTTCCATCTTCGCAACGGGAATGCATTTGTTTTTTTACCTTATTCAAATATTTTAGAGATAGCACTGCTAGATCTAAAACATTTTTACTTGAAAGATACGGTAAACTTGTTAAGTAATACATACACCTACAAACGTATCCCTAGAACAATATTACAGGTTCTAGGGATATATTCATATAGAACAAATCACAACTCAGGTTAAAGTTACAGAACTATAATTAATAGAAGTTCTACAGATATTTTCATATTACATAACATGTGTACCGTATATGTATATCTAGTACAATTGTAGGTATTGCTGTAATTCTAGGTAGTGCTGTCTGTAGCATATCTGGATGAGGTTGCAACATGTAAGTTACGAAATATACATGTAAGTAAATGCCATAAAATGTGGGTTTAGTGCTCATCGGCCACTACCGAGTTCCTCAGGTAAAATATACTACTCGTATGTACCCGTTTTACTGTGAGTAAGTAAAGTCATGTAATGTAAGTATAGAAATCGATAAAAATGTTTATTGTTGATGTATTGAAAACTTTTGTAAATAAAAACATATGCGATATCTGCACATAGGCGGTCCCGGGGGCGTGAGTACACGCCGTGGTCGTCTTTGCGCTGCACGTTTGAGGTGACAGCGCGAAGTGGGCAGCACCCGGGACGACAAAGCAGCTCTGTTCAGGGAGGCACTGCTTTCCCCGCTCAGCCGGGGAGGGGGTTAGAAAAGGTACCCTAAAAAAATGCTCGCCTCAATTTTATAGGTGGCAGTAACCGCGGCTGCCATCGCATCATATTTAAATCGTGGTCGTCGTTACAATAAGAAACATAATAGGTCAACTATAATGACATTTGGTGCGTGGAATGTGAGAACGCTACTAGATCGAGATGGCAACATCTGCCCTGAGCGCAAGACCGCTATAGTGGCTCGGGAACTTCGTCGCTATGACGTGGATGTGGCTGCTCTCAGCGAAACACATCTTGCCGATGAAGGTGAGCTGGTAGAAGACGGTGGTGGATACACTTTCTTTTGGAAAGGTACTGCTGCCTCCGAACCTCGGCGTTCAGGTGTAGGATTTGCCATCAAGAATGCTCTAGTTAAGCGACTTGAAGAGTATCCGGTACATATTTCAGACCGCGTTACCACACTGCGCCTCCACCTGGACAAAGACAACTACCTTAATGTCATCAGTGTCTATGCGCCTACGCTAGACAAATCTGATGACATTAAGGACAAATTCTATGAGGAAGTGACTCTTTGCCTAGATAGCATTAACGCCAGTGAGCAGGTCCTATTGCTGGGCGATTTCAATGCCAGAGTTGGTCGCGACTATGAGGCTTGGCCTGGAGTTCTGGGTAGACATGGCGTTGGCAACATGAACAGCAATGGTCAGTTGCTGCTTAGTCTTTGTGCTCAATACGGATTGGCAATAACGAACACTATGTTTAGGTTAGCCACCAAGCACAAGACAACATGGATGCACCCAAGATCCAAGCACTGGCATCTGATCGACTATGCTATCATAAAGCAGAGAGACTTTAGCGAGGTGCAAGTTACTCGCGTTATGCGTGGTGCGCATTGTTGGTCTGATCACCGACTTTGTATCACTAAGCTGCGGCTCCGCCAACGTCACCCTAGAAGATCTTCTATTAAAAAGCTTGCGGCTATAGACGTGGATAAGCTGAAAGATCTTGCAGTGAGGGAGGAATATGCTAGCGCCTTGTGTCAAACATTAGGACCATTTGATGAGCGGTGTGACGTTGACGCTGCGTGGAGAACTTTATCATCTCAAGTCATGATAACCGCTTCAACTGCATTGGGCAAAAAATGCCGCCGCAATGATGACTGGTTTGATGGGAATGATGAAGTTCTGCGGGTAGCACTCGACAAGCATCGGGACTTGCTGCGTCAACATAGAAGGCGGAAAGGCAGCGTTGCGGCAGTCAAAGCTAGTGACCATGATTTGCGTAGGCTGTCTCGACAACTTAAAGATAAGTGGTGGCGGGACAAAGCTTGTCTCATGCAATGGCTCAGTGACACAAACCAGCTTGGGGAATTTTACAGCGAGGTGCGTAAGTTGATTGGTACATCTTCCCATGCAAAGGTTCCATTGAAGTCTTTTGATGGTAGGAACCTCTTAACAAGCAAAGAGGATGTACTAAAGCGCTGGGCAGAACACTTCAATACTCTGCTTAATGTAGATCGTGCAGCTGATCTACAGAGTATCAGCTTAATGCCTCAACTTCCCTTTGCCATCGAGCTGGATGAGCCTCTATTGCGTGACGAAGTTGTTACTGCAATTAGGCAGCAACAAAACAACCGGGCGGCTGGCATTGACCTTATACCGGGAGAGCTGTTCAAGTATGGCGGGGGGGAGTTGCATTCGTTAGTGTGGAAACTCTTCGTTCAGATGTGGGAGCAGGAGCGTGTTCCAGACATTTTTAAAGTATCGCGCATAAGTGCTCTATACAAGAACAAGGGCGACCGATCTGACTGCAACTCTTACCGTGGTATTTCTCTACTCTCGGCCCCTGGGAAGGTCTTTGCCAGAATTCTATTAAACCGCCTAAAAGATTTGTCTGAAAGGATTCTGCCCGAAACCCAATTTGGCTTCCGACCTGACCGAGGCACATGCGAAGCGATCTTCTCCGTACGTCAACTTCAGGAGAAGAGTAGAGAGCAGGGTCGCCAACTGTACCTCTGTTTTGTTGACCTTGAGAAAGCTTTCGACAGTGTGCCTCGTGAAGCTCTTTGGGTAGTGCTGGGAAAGCTTGGATGCACGGAAAAGTTTGTAAGACTTCTCAGACTCCTGCATGACGACATGCAGTGTTGCGTCTCCGTAGACGGCGAACAGACTGACTTCTTCCCCGTTACCTGTGGGGTGAAGCAAGGTTGCGTATTAGCACCGACTCTGTTCGCTCTATACTTTGCAGTGGCAGTTAGAGAGGTCTTACAAACAGTTTCCCAAGGAGTCCGCATCCGCTTCCGAACAGACGGCAGTCTTTTCAACCTGGCTAGACTTAAGGCCCATACAAAAGTCTCGTATGCATTGATCTCTGAGATTATGTATGCTGACGACTTGTGCTTCCTAGCAGAATCCGCAGACGGCCTGCAACAGCTGATGTCCGCTTTTCACCATGCCTGCTGTAAGTTCGGCCTAAAGATCAGTGTCACGAAGACAGAGGTGATGTCCCTGGATAATCACGGGCACGAGACACTGGTCATAAAGCTTGGTGACGACGTGCTGAAGCAGGTCGGAAAGTTTCGCTACCTGGGAAACACTGTAACAACTAAGTGTGACCTTGATGCTGAGATCAACAGCAGGCTTGGTGCTGCAGCTGCAGCATTTGGCAAGCTGTGTTCCAAGGTCTTCTGCTCACACGATCTTAAGTTGGCCACCAAGATATCGGTCTACATGGCAATTGTGCTGCCAAACCTCTTATATTCCTCCGAGACGTGGTGCGTGTATCGTCGCCACATACGCACTCTGGATCGTTTCCACCTCAAATGCCTCCGTGCCATCATGAAGATTAGATGGTCCGACAGAGTGCGTAATACCGATATTCTGCGACGAGCCAATGTTGGTGGCATTGAATCTTATTTAATGCGTCGGCAGCTTCGGTGGTGTGGTCACGTATCGCGTATGGCGGAGGAGAGAGTGGCAAAGCGTATATTATACTCTGAGCTGGAGGAGGGCAAGCGACAGCATGGCGGTCAACTCCTCCGGTACAAGGATGTCCAAAAACGTCACTTGAAGAATTGTAATATAGAGCCCTCTCGATGGGAGCGTCTGGCAGCACAGCGGCCAGAATGGCGCAGGTTGGTTAACAACAAGGTGCGGGAGTTCGAGGATCAACGTAAAATTGACCTTGACGTCAAACGCGACCAGCTCAAGGCCCGTCCACCTGCTGCTATCACATATAATTATGTAAACAGTGTACTTACGTGTCCTCAATGTGCACGGAGTTTCGCCGCAAAGATAGGTTATATTAGCCATCTGCGAGCGCATGAGCGCAAAAATACCGATTAGGAGTCGAAGTGGTCGCCATGGCCGAAATCGGTCGGACTCATCAGTCAAATAAAAACAATAAAACACATAAGATAACTGATAAAAGTAAACCAGTATACTGACACTTGCTTGGGATGTCAGATGTTCTAAAATGAACCTTGACGGTTGACAATTTTATAAATTAGGTACCTACGATGCATGAATCACATAAAAATGACAATAGTAATATATCTAAAACTTCCACGATAACAATAATACTAGCTCAACTAAACTTAGGCACCTACCTACATACTCCGGATAGTCTTGATACGAGTAGTACTGAACTACTGAACAAGTTAGCGAGCTCAAATGGGACTGCGAAACACCAAACAATGCATGTCCAAATGCATAAGTTATTTGGCATGGATTAAATCGAAATGGCCCGCGTATTTCCAATACTGTTCGAATACTGTGCAGATATACACATATATGTGTATATGTACACTTATTCCGGTAGATACTATGAGTGCATAAAATCTATAGCAGTGGATCTTCCACGTACTGATATTGACGAAATAGAGAGAGCGAACGAATTTAGGAAGTCGATAGTGAGCATATTTTTTTCACAAATGTCGCTTTGATAAGCTGGGCTTCCAATTGATGTAAATACAATGTGTTGATACCATGCAGACTTGATTTTGCAGATTGAAACCGAGCATTTTTTGATAAAAAAAAATAAAAATGAAAGTACCTAATAAACTTTGTACGAAAAGTGCAGTGAGGGGCAATGAATGTACTTCAAAATCAATCGTCAATTAGTCCTTAACAATGACAGATCGCAGCCATAACAATAATGTGAGCGTAACTAAAATAAAGCCATAAAAATTTGTGTGAATACGATTTAAATAGGCAGAATGATAAATTGATTAAAAGGAACTGAATTATATATAATTCGGAGAATAGGAGATTTAGGAGAATAGGTACTTCATATAGAAGTACCTATTCTCCTCAATTGATAACTTATTTTTTATTTTTCTATTTTTTTCCTGCAAAGGCTTAGGTAAATTCACAATGGGACTCACAGCCTGAACCGCTGGCGCGATATTCATAAAAATCTGTTGAATTCAAAACCATTGAAATACGTTTATCCTTATCCGTCGCTTGCCAGTTTGTGATTCTTAGAAAAGGACAACATTGTTCAGATGTATTTTTAAATTCGTGAATTTAAGAATTAATAATGTTATATGTATTTGTATGATATGATAATGAATGTATTTAATCCGTACTTAGGTGCTTACCTTTATTCAATCAAACATTTACCTTAACGCGTAAAATTTTCTTCGACTCTTCATAGTTTTATTATAAGATATCATCATCATTTATTTCTGCATATAAACATTTTATAAACTATGTAATTACTAATTATGAGAATTACGTTCAAGGCTGAAGGAAGGAGAATTAGGTATTACACACGTAATTCTAATTCTACATGTACCTAAAAGTGCATTCAGACCAAACGAGTATTCTCTATTTATCCCCCGCTCTACGAAATCAACGGATTACGCTTTATGTAACGATCAAATTTCGTGGAGTGGGGGGATAGAATAGCGAATGCTCGTTTGGTCTGAATACACCTTAACAAGATGCCGAATAAGATGTTTGATTGGTTGTGCTTTTTAAATACCTAATAACATCTACACATTTCCTAAAGAAATTACTTATAAATCAGTTTCAAATATCTGTTATATTTTAGGATTTATTTATATGTCTAACGATAACATTCAAATATATATTTGACTAACGGCCTGTTTCACAATCCGTGAATAAATCTGTTAAAATGATCACTGTCATTTTTCCACAAGCATGTAGAAGAAAAACACCGCTAACATTTAGCTGACAGATATATTTTATTCGGGTATGATGAAACAGGTCCTTATTCTTGAGTAAGTACTTACATACAGTATCGAGATGCCATGTCGTAAACTATCAGGACAAGGATCGCGTGATTTTATTTCATAAATCTGAATATCATGAAATTCATGAATTTTAAAAAACAAAAACAAAGTGTCTAAGTGTCAAACGCTATAATAAAATCAAAGTATCGTTTAGGCTATACAGACTAAATCTATCCTTTGACTTTCTGGGGTCAAAGAATACGTTCAAATACGATATGTAAGTTTTTTTGGGGCCACTTCAAAAGTGGTCGGCCTAATACAAATTGAAGCCTTAAATGTAAGACATACCTACATATAAAACATTTACTGTAGATTATGTTATTTTATCTACTTATAGTACCTAATTATAATTACCAATGTCACGTTTATTTTTATATCAAAAATCTTTTCCCAGAAAAACTAAGCAACAACACAAAACCAATTTAAAAAAATGCCAAGCGAATATTTTGTCTTTTGTTTTATGCCAGCGTTCTTATCCGGCAAGACGAGATGAGAGAATGGGGCCTTAATTTGAAACTCCCTCTCGAACGAGTCGTTCAGCTGAGGGTCCTTACCATGAGGTGCAGACGTAGTACAAGAGTTAGGCGATCGTATCTTGTGGGTGAGATAAACACCTGTCTTTGTCTAACTTTATTAAATACTTTGAGACAGGTGTCTTTTTTCATGTGGCGAAGGTAGACAACTGAGCTCTCAGCCCACCTGATGGAAAGCAGGAACTGAAGCCCATGGACATAGCGATCAGAAAATCGCCTATGAGCCTACCCTGAGGACTTAGATGGATTTCATCTATCTATGTCAGTAATTACACCGGCTATCTTGCCCCCAAACCGAAACACAGCAGTGCAAACATTGCTATTTAGCGGCAAGTTAACGGGTAAGACGGTGGTAGCTATCTGGGCGGACCCTGCACGAGGGCCTACCACCAGCAACACACACACTATCTTTTTCATGATATTATAAGCTTTATGATCGTGAATGCGTAGCCAAGTTGCTGCAATCGCTGACGCTCAGTAGCGTATCGTAGTTTTCTCTCCGTGCCATTCTTTCTATTTAGTGCAAGAGACTGTTAGTTGCCTTTCGTTAACGATTCATGAATGAGCGTTAACGATTGGCATCTTCGCTAAGTTTGAAGGCTGGGCTACAACGGATGCGTATGCAGCCCGGGCACGTGCGCGTGTGCGTGGCGTGCGCGTTGTTTCCTCAGAAATGTCATAGTAGATGGCACACCGCTGGCAAGTCACGCGCACGTGCACGCCACGCAAGCGGTGTGCGATCTAATATGACATTTACATACGCTACAACACACGAACGCACAAACGCACGCGCACGTGTTGCACACGCATCCAGTGTAGCATGGCCTTAAATGTATCGACGGCGTAACTTATTGTCTATCCCTCTCGCGTGATCCAATGAATGCTGTGGATATGAAAGTAAATTACACTGTCAGTTAAGCTCATGCCGCCAGTTTATGGTAAGGACATAGATCCGAACACAGATTGCATGCAAACGAGCGCTGCCGAGTTTTTCGTCGATAAACAAAGTTGCTTAGAACTCTACAAGACTTTATTTAGGTACTACGTACTAAGAAGTACATTTTTGCATGCATCATTTACTACATGCTTTAAAGCGTCACCTAGCCCAGCCGCAAACCAGAGTACCCAGGTTTAAAGCCAAGGTCGTACCAAATACTTTTCTGATTCTAATGAACACAATTTGTTATTTTTATGTTCACTATTAGATTTGAAGAAAAGTGTCATAAAAAAGCCACTAAACTCCCAGCCTCTCTGAACCGTGATAAACGAGAAAAACATTACGAAGGCGATGACGAAATAAAATTATTAAAGTAAACATTATAACTTTTATAAGATTCCCATTATTACACGCTCCGAAATACAGTGTGCCAGTGATTGTCTTCACCTTTGCTATGCTATATTCCTCTCTTAGGGAATAATTTAATCTTGACGCACGACTTGAAACACAGGTTTGCACTTATTCTTTTCAGGATTTTCCTGCTATCTAATTGACCTGCCAGGATAAAAACGTTTCACAGTATTATAAAAATACTTAAGTACCTAAACAATTAATTCACTTGACCTTTAGTTTGAAAATCTATATTACTTTTGTAGAGCTTAATAAAAATGGAGGTAGTCCAAGGACCTCAGTGCAGTATTTAATAATATAAGCTATGAGTTTTTTTTTTATGACCCGTCAGTTGAAATAGTTTAACAATATAACTACTTTGATCTCACAAGAATAATGAATGTGTCTTTAAATGAATCAGGGGGCTACCGTGATCTCTTAAATGTGATTCAGTTTAGGTTCAGCATGTCAGTTTTTGACAGTTATTCTATGGAACCGACATATCGCGATTCAAATTATGTCCTAAACTGAATCCCATTAGTAGATCGTGGTAGCACCCAATACTATTTTTATTACCAGGCATCGTACGATTTCCAGCATTTTTGGTGCAGTGTAGTTCAATTAAGGGATGTGAAAGTTTGTTAAGGTTTATCTTTGTGTTACAACGTGTTATGACACGTTACAGCTAAAACTTGACCCCTGGATTCCTTTAACTCAACTACATTTCACCAAAAACCCTAGAAGTAAAATAAGGGTCAGTTTAAGTTAAAACGAGTAATAGTAGAGTAGAGTTGTAAGACAATAACAAAGCTTAACTCACTATCTCTCTAGAAATAACTTATACCATATCCTTTCATTGAACTACATTGCACCAAAAATGTAGGATATCGTACGATCTCTGTTTATTACATCCTGTTTCATGCGAGATGTCATTACAGGTTATTAAACTTAAGTAAAATAGCGAAGATGCTTGAAGTATCAGGGATAATAAGATCGGCACCGGCCAAGGTTCGCTATTAGGATGCGATTATCTACTTGGCACTCGCGGAGTCACGCTAGCCTCTTGAGAATACGGTACTTTCCATTACACGAACCGCTTGCACGCGACTTCTGGTTTCTGGAAGATTCTATTCTATAGATAACTAAGATATACACTTAGGGCTGATTTTTCAATCCTCAGTTAAAAGTATCCGTCAGTTAAAAGTATTACCATCCTTATCGATGGTCATCTGTCAAAAAAGGATAGAGCTAACATTTATTTGACAGTTACTGTTATCTGGGGATTGAAAAATCAGTACTTAATCTGACTGTGCTTGATTTTGGATAATGAAACAGCTTTGATTATAGTGATATTGATATACCTACGCGTTTCTAACCTCGGGACATAAATTAATAGAACGAATTTGATGGGGTGTTTATAAAGGTGGGTTTACACCAAACGAGCGAATGCTCATTCGCATTCGCTGTTCTAGCGCCCGTTCTAAAGGTGCGTATAAACCAAGCGAACAAAGAGCTAGAACCAGAATAGAGCATTGATTCTTGATCTTTTAGTGTAAACGGAAGTTCGTTCTCAGCGTTTACACCAAAATATCAACGAGCAAGAACGCAAACCAAGAACTAGAGCGCAATCCAAGAACTGATTCTTAGAGCATATGCTCTAGAGCTGTTTAGACCAGGCGAACGAGCGCCCGTTGCTCATTCGTCGAACTCAAAACAGATATTTTAATTGCGAGTTCGACGTATATAATATTGAGTAAATTGATTAAAAAAAAAGAAGGAAGAGACGTTGGTGGGTTACAAATGTAATGCAAAGGAGGACACTTGATGATATAGGTGATATAATGAGAAGTCTGAAAGAACAAGAAGAAAGTGGTCAATATAAAATCATTGATAGAATGGCATCAGAGGACTTTGATTATTTATTGTCTCTGATTGAAGATAAAATTAGCAAATCAAATACGAATTACAGAGACTCGATTCCGGCATACGACAGGCTAGCAATTACATTACGATTTTTGGCGACAGGAGATTCATATGACAGCCTCATGTATTTTAGTAAAATTTCGAAATCTTCGATATGTCTAATTACATCTGAAGTTAAGTCTAATTAAATCATGCTGCAATAATTGAAGCATTGTCTGAATATACGAAGGTAAGCAACAAATTAAATAGGTAGGTATATATGTATTATGAGCAGAGATCAGACAAAATGTGCGTCATTGTTCGCAATAATATGAACATCACTTCAAAGTTGATTAAGTGAATAATTGAACGAATAATTTCTTGAAATTTAATTTCGAAGCTTTAAGGTGATTATTTACAAAGGTTTTCATAGTTACCGGTGTCAAACTGGTAATTTTCAGAAAATTATTATAAATGATTAAGGAACTTAGTCATGTCCATATTATTGGGAACAATGACGCATATTTGTCCGATCTCTGATTATACTTTATAAACTTTAAAATGAAACTATTTCGAACGTAATCGGTCCAGCCGTTTTTGAATAAATACGGAACCTCACACTGAGCATGGCCCGACATGCTCTTGGTCGGTTTTTTATTTACCTCTGAAGTTTAGTGCCTCAAGCCTCAAGTCCCCGAACTCCGAACACGAAATAATGCTCTAGGCGACTGTTCGCACGGTCGGATGAGCGTTTACACCAAGCGAGCGACCATTCTTAGAATATTCGTAGAATATTGATAGAATCTATAAGAACAACGAAAGAATGCTCTGTCTCTGTTTACACAAAAAGAACTTCGTAGAGCGTCGATAGAATGAGCGAATGCTCTTTTAGTCTGCACGCACCTTAAGAAATCAACCAATCACGTTTTGTGTACCGATCGAATTTCGTAGAGTGGGAGTTTAGAACAGCGAATGCTCTTTTAGTTTAACCGCACCTTTACGAAATCAACGAATTTCGACGAATAACGTTTTGTGTAACGAACAAATTTCGTAGAGTGGGGATAGATTGATCATTCGCTCGTTTGGTGTAAACCCACCTTAAGTTCGTTTGTGTAGTAGCTATTTCTGCCTTACACAGCTCCTTATAATTTATATACAGAAATGTAAATTGATTGACAGCACCTAATTCTTGAGGATCTTCCCAGATAATAAAACTAATTTTTATTTGGTAAATAAAAAATCAATCATACTGATTTTTCAAGAAAATAGGGTAGTTTAGCCGGTTCGCCGGCCACCTCTGGTTGTCGGCCACTACGTAGTAAAACGAAAATAACAAGAACTCTTTACCCTACCTATGCAAAAAAACACTTTAATCGGGTAATTTCACTTGACACCTACACCTCTTTAAACTGGCTGCCTAATAATGTTCCAATTGGCTGGTCAGTGCGTCGACAAAATTTAGACTGTAAAGATGTGTCGCCATTTTAAGTAAAAAATTGTGCGAGTTATTTTTTTAGAGCTGAGTAAAAATATTGTATCTTTGATGTTTATAACATTGCTTATGTTTAAGTGTGTAGAATATTAGTCAAAGTATTGATATTTTGACCAAAATTCATGGAATATAAAGTAGAAACTATTAAAATTTGATGGCCGGTTAGCTAAATGCAAATTCACAAAATATTTCGGCCTATAGAACGGCCTTTAACTTCGTAGGTCTTGACTGCATACATTTGCTAAAATAAAAGCATACGTGAGATATGTTGTGTTTTAATGTGAAGTTAAATACATTTTAATTAATGTATTTAACTGGCGGCCACATGTATTCTAAATAATACTTGATGAAAACGTACTATAAAATATTTTCTAATTGGCGGCCGAGAACAGGATTATGACATGCTAGTTTTCGGCCTTGTTAATTTATGCCGGCCGAAAACAGACGCATCATACGTTAATTATCGGCCTTTAAAATAAAGCGATATGAAACAGATAAATTCCACACTTTTCTTAATTCATGTAATGTTTTTATTTAATCTATGTCCAAAGTAGTTTTAACAATGCTAGTTTTCATACCGCGTTTATTTATTGCATTGATTAAAACTTGGCCGAAAATCAGAATTTTAATAATGAGTTCTCGGCCATTGTTGACAGAGTGGCCGGAAACAGGCCAACAAATTGTGTGTTGTCGGCCCTCTTTTCGTAAGCGTCCGAAAAAGAAATATTTTTATTTTATTTAAAATAAATAAATTTTTTTTTACTCAGTAGAGGCTGATATGGCTATAACTAACCAGGTAATAAAATAATACTGTCTTCTATTTTCGCGATTGTTATTCATTGGAATTGGATATTTTAGAACAGCTTAATCGAGTTTTTTAACACCATGAGCCTACTTTTCGAGCCCAGCTTTCTTTTTACAGCTCTTTTAGAGGGTTAAGATGATGACCATCATCATCAACTTAACCTGTTCTAAGTGTTTAATTTCAGGTAATAATAATATTTACTACAATATACTATTTCTAGCAGACAATATTGATTAAATGATAAAAATGATTTTTGTTTACAGATAAAGATAAACTATGAGATAAATATGGATGAACCCCATATTTATCTCATAGTTTGTCTTTGAAATTAATGAAGTTACAGACAAGAAAGTAGCGACGGACGGAAAGGATAAAAAGAAATGTAGAGATGACGAAAAAATCAATGAAAAGTCAGAAACGAAGGAAACTCAAAACATCGAATTATTGATAATATAGAAGGAGGTTTTGACAAGACTGATCATAAAGCAAATGCGGGATTAAGTAGCAGCGACGAAAATTTTTCATTATCATATATTGTTTTTGTTGTATGTTATTCAAGAGAAGTTCCTACTAAGTTTTAAGTGATTTTTGGAAGAAATTCATATGCTACGGTTACACATGCCATCAGATGGGTAGTCATTTTGTTTACCACTGACGTAGTACAAAGTAATCAATAAATAAAATAATAGTTAAGTACATAAAAGTTCCTTGTAATGTTTCAAACATTTCTAATACATTTATTGATTCATATAGTTTTCGTTTGATTTAAAAATAAACCCTACAGACTATGGAATTAGAAATAGTGGCCGAGAACTGATGATTAAGCGGCCGAAAACTAAAAAAATGGTCGAAAACCGGCTAAATCGCCACTTTTTGATATTTATTATTTTAAAAAATCATTATGCATCATATGACATAAAGTTCGATCAAAAAATTACAATTTCATCATATTTCTAGTCTAAAAATATAGTAATTACTTGAATTTGTTAAGAGCACTATTCATAAAATAGTTTTAAATTCAAAATTTTGGTAAACTGGCCGAAAACCGGCTAAACTACCCTACTCGGTCACTACTTAATGCTGAAAACTATTCAGCGGATGGTCTCAAATTTATGTACTTTCTTTCTCCTACCTGATAAATAATCAAGGTTGTTTACGTATGTCTAATCATAATCGACTCGGCAACCCCTAGATTAATATTAGTATACGTGCCTACAAAGTAAACGGCGTCCTATAGGTGGATAAGAATAATAACTGAGGTATAAATGATACCCCTTGTTTGATGAGCAAATATTTCCTCTCAGTCCTTGTCCGTTCAACGTTCAGTGATTTAATCTGCCTTTGTTTTCACACTCTCCTGTACGTTTCTGAAACGGAATACGTTCTGTACTTACTTATACTTTCATACAGGGTGAACGATACGAAGTATTATCAAGTAGATTTTATTAAGTCTGGTGTCAAAGTAATAGCGGTTTATTATCGGAAATATGTTTTGGACACCGCATTGGAGTTTTAGGCACGCACACATTTCGTTTGTAGACCGCAAACATAAGAAAGAACGAGACTGAGCTTCGGCTTATAAAGCTCGTAAGAACCAAAAATGGCCGAAAACCGAATTCCATGTGTCATTTTTCCAGTGCAGTGAGTTTCGAACTTTTTATCTGGTCTTTTTCGAAGAGAAAGGTGAGAGCAATCAAATATGCTAGTATAAATGCAATGAAGAAAGCGATCGTATTTCATTGGCACATACCACTACCACTGAATCAGAAACGTGCTGCAAGCATATATTTTTAACCATTTGAAGACCACAGTCAAGGCATATTGACTAAAAGTTAATTTAATAACAAAATGCTTTTTTTTTCTCTTGTATTTTCTTACTTATAGTAATAAATTGTTGCAACAAAAAAATCGTAGTCTTTTGAAATTGGTAACACTTCATATCGTTCACCCTGTACATACATGTAGGCTTATAGTATATCGTTTGTCGTCGATGCCGTCACGTTCTAACAAGTATGCAAATGCGAAAGTAACGCGTAGCACGATAAACGATAAATGACTGACCACCTTGTAAGCCAATTTTTAAATTCTGCAATTTTTCAATCAATCTATTTCTTACAGAAATCAAACATGTGTTGTGACTACTAAGCGGCAATATATATAATAGATAAATAAATACAAAAAACTACCATGAATGCGTAACAATTTTTTTTATTTTTTATATTAAATATACAAAAAACACACTTGCCGGGATTCGGGCCTCCTACTTCTTCCTATTCTTATAGGCAGGGCTAATCTACAGAAGGAAAAAAAGAAAGAAACATTCATTAGTAACAAACCAGTATAAAAAGACACTTACAAAAAAATTACATTTTCACGAAATGGTTACAACTAAGCGTTAATACTGGTAAGCGTCAATCTTAGTATCTGTGAAGGGCGCCTTCTTTTGAATCTTGTACGGAAACTGCAGATGATTTGTCATAATCATAAAGTTAATAAATAGTTGAGGTTTTATTTAAAATATATCTTCGGGCTCCATTAATTCAAGATGGCGGCTAGAACTCTGGCCAGTCTGGCCTACTACTGATAACGTTCGTAAGTTTTTGTTTCTGCAACTACAACGAAGGCGTCATTAGAGTGACAGAGATATCCTCGAAATTTGCGGATTTTGAAATTTTTCGTGGAGCCGCTGACTTCTCAAGATTTCGCTCTTACGTTTTACATAACTGGTATAATATACGTAAGCAATACAAATAAATGTATACCGTACGTTTTCTACGACAAAGTCCCTTTTAATTTTGGAATGCATGGATTGCTGACGTTGGAATTCGTTTAAAGTGTTGTGTGTTACAAATAAATATTTGTTCTTCAAAAATTTATTTCTTTAAACGAGTAATATAAAACAGTTTAGTTTTTCAGTTCCGTATTCAATTAAACTAATTAGGTAACACGTGCGATAATATTCGCGCCGACATGGTGTTAGACGTGATGTAATCATTCATCAATACGCACATAATAGGCTAGACGACGTCTTCATCACTCATTTTCGGAAACAGAAAATATAGAGAACATAAATATATGTTTTATCTCATACCATATACACTATATCCAGTATGTAGCCTGTAATAGGGGAACGTTTCGCGGCTGAAGACTAAACCACTCGGCCACTCCAACCATCAGTTTAGGCATCAGCCGCCAAAGCTGAGGACATGGTTTCCAAGCCCACCTGCGGCGTTAGTAAGCTAATATACCAAAGAAAAACTACAGTTTCTTTGGTATAAGACATTTAATATTCATAGTAGTGTTGCGACTTAAAAACACAAATAAAAATATTAAAAAAAAATAATTTCAATTGTTCCACAAAAAAAGGATATTTATGTTCAACCTTAAGTCCCTTGGAAACGGTTGTTCTATTATTAGTGCTTATCTACATATTTTAAATGTAAAAGCCTTGCCACGACGGTAGGCGACGCATAATAAGTAAGCATGTGCTATTGTATGTGTATTCACTTTTGCGGTAATTGTTCAAGGTCGTATCTAGTCACGATCTACTTGATTTATACAGTTTGTACGCTTTATTCGGGCGACTAATTAAATTAGGCATGGGATTCATAGAGTCATGTAGGATAAACGTACAAAGTGGGTACGAAATGTACACAATATACAGGCATATTTAGCAACGACGTCAAAAGCAATAGAGTGCTTTGACGCGTATCAGTAAGCTCATGGCCCGGCCACGACATTGGTCTAAGGCGATCGGCTTAGCGGAAAACCATACGTGCGAGAGGGAGTTCCCATATCAGCATCCCGCCCTAACAGAAAGAAAGAAAGAAAAACGTTTATTCGAGACAAGAACACAGTTCAAACAAAACAAAACAGTAAACACGAAATTTTGTCCTGAAATGGCCAAAACTCAGCATTTTTCATTTTTTTAGTCAAAGATAATGATAGGAAAAATCGATTTGTTTTTTTTTGATTGGGTGATTATTTCTAATAACTCTGTGTAATATTCACTACTAACATTTTACGACAAAGAGAGTTGATCACAACATCATGAGAATTTCAAATAATTCAACTTGACTCAAATAAAATTCTTGAGTTGTAAACCATTCAGTCGTTCAGTATAAACAAACAATCCCGTCGCATAAACACTTTTTATACAAGTGTCCAGTTATCGTAAACATATGAATTGGCCAATAAACCACTAGCGCCAGCGGATATTTATAAATATAACCGGAAATCCTCCACAATTTTCTAACCATTAAGTCACACACTCATCGGACATCATCCGCCTATATTAGTCCACTGCTGGATAGTTATGAAGTATTTAAGAATTAGGAGGTAAATGCCCATAATCGCCACGCTTCATCGGGCAAGCGGATTGGCGATCGCATTTTGGACAATACCCAGAAATTTTAGTAGAATCCTGGATTTTTAAATTCATGAGAATTATAACTCACGTGAGACTCAAACATTAAAATATTATCGAACCTGGTTAGGTACTACCGTAAAATAAGTCGATGATTACTCGACATGTTTCGACCGATTGAGAGGGTCCTCGTCCGGAGCACCTTCGGCCATGGGCCGACGTGCAATATCAAGCAATCATCGACTTAAATTAGGTAACGAACCCGGTACGATAATATTTTAATATCGTATATAATAATAAGTTGGATTTTGCTTACAATATTTTGCAAATTGTAGCACAACTATGACATGCCTGTTATCAACACATATTAGGGTCCATTTGTTTGAGTTATATGGCAGTATATTGTGATACATGACGTTCAAATGGATGCAGGTATTCTACATACAAATACATGGACATACAATCATCCCTCTCCTTGTTATTCATCAATCTGTATAGAATAGAATTTAGTTTTGACACTGTTTTATTATAATTAATTAACATAGTATTTGAACAATGCTTTTAAAAGTCTATGAAAGACTTTAGTTTTCATACATATAAACGCACTAGACATGAAACGAACCCAGCTTTGATAATTTACATTTGAATGATTTTGAAATGAGTTGATAGTGCAATCACGTTTCGGGACTCTATCAAAATTGCGGCGATTGAATCTCATTACCGTTGGCTTTTATTGAAAACGTTGACATATAACTATGTTTGAAATTAGTTCACAAAGCCACATTCTCAAAGCGTTATTCATTACCGTGCAATCTGGCCGTAAAGGGAGGCGTAATTGCATCTACATGCAATCCCACACTAATTATGTTTGGCCACAACCGTGGTCGCGACGCAGGGTAAGCCGGGCAGTCAGGTGAGAAGTCAGCCCACAGACTTGACGCTTCAAGGCTTTGCAATCTGCTTACGATTACTTAATTTGAAGTTCTGAAACAACTACTTAGTAGGTTTAATTAAATATTAGATACCCACGTCGTCAGCTTTCGCGGTTGATGCCTAAATCTAAGCTGAGGGCCTAGTGTAGGTAATAACTTATAAAAAACGTCTCGATCGCGTTAACGTTTTAATCGTCAATCTCATACAAATGACGATGAAAACGTAATCGCGATCGAGACGTTTTTTATAAGTTATTACCTACACTAGGCCCTCTGGAGTGGCCGAATAGTTTAGGCTTCAGCCGCGAAAGCTAAGGACGTGGGTTCGAGTCCCACCTCCAGCGTTGGTAAACTTTGGTATTTTTCTTTGGTATATGGCATCTAATATTTAAATTTTTACGGGGTGGAACGGTACGATCCTTTCCGCTACCGATCGAGTCTACCAACCATTATGATGAACTTTCAATTAAAACGTACATGGAAAATTGTCTTTTCCATACTATTGAACTCTAACTAATCGCTTACTTTATATGAGGTTAAATTTTTTTTCGATGTTGGGACTATACTGAAAGTTCATCCTAATGGTTGGTAGACTCGGTCGGTAGCGGGAAGGATCGTCGTTCAGTTCCACCCAGTATAACGAGGTGTAACAAGGTCATCCAATAATTTCTAATACCAGGCATCTAGGACACCAAAAAAAATTTTTTAAAGCATAGTTGATATGATGATATATCGACGTTACATATCCATGTGTGGGAGCCCTAAGGTGCGCAGCAGAGATTCCAATCGCTACCGCTCAGTCGCGAACGAAACATCTGTCTTTGTCACACTAGTAAAAAAACTGACAGAGAGAGAACTACGGTACGCTGCTGAGCGTTAGCGATTGGCATTTTGGCTACGCACTCAGTAATCTGAGGATCACGGTCCACGTTTAGCACAAATGTCTTCTCTTGTTATGTAAGCTGTTGGTTCTACTTAAGGCACTGGTCTCACCGCGAGCTACTAAGCTATGAACTATGGGCTATAAACACGAACAAAAGATACGCACACTCGTTGGAAAAAAAGAGACACGGCCATCTCGCCCGGCGGTGATAGCTAATAGCTGGGAGAGTATCGCCGTGTCTCTTTTATTTACACGGGAGTGACAGCTCACGGTGAGACCAGTGCCTTATATACATAAACAAGATTCACAATCGAAAATGTAGCCTGGCTGACACAACCGTGTGTCTGTGTACGGCGGCCGTAATAATATGGTGGAGGAGACGGCCATTAGCTGCCAAGGTAACGAGCATTGTTGCCGGTGTTAGAGCTAACGTGAAAGGCATACTACTAATTTAGTTGTACGGTCACGTTTAATAAGCATTTGGCGGATTCTGAACCTTAAAACCGTTTTAAGTGAAAACGCGTTTTACGCAGGTAAAAGTAGTTTTAATTAGGTGAAAACCCGTGATTCGCACCTTAATAAAAACTTGTTATTTTAGTCAAAATTAAAGTAGCCTTAAAGCGGCGTAGTGAAAAAATCAAATTTCAACAGTAAAAACCTTTAAGGAAAATCTAATAACTTAAGTTTAAATTAGGGAACACGCGGATTCAGATGCTCTAGCCGAAACAATGTAGGGATCTAGGGATGTATTTTTCTCAGTACTCGAAATTTTGTTAATTGTTGCGTGTCCACCCTAGTTTTTAACATTGCCTAGTTAAATAAAATGGATTATGACATTTAAATATAAACTGCACAGTATCGATTGAGCGCTGCCTGCTCATTGTTCACCCGGAGCACAATAGAAGCCTGTAAAGTATCCCTCCATCCAGATCAATCGGCGCAAACCCCGAGCTTGTATTAACCCAGTAATAAAGGCGGCCACAAAAAAACCCGGGTAAATCGCTAATAACTTCTCTCTGCGACGTCATTCTACAAACAATTAGGGATGGAAACACCGCTACAAATTAAATTTTCCGCCATTTCATATTCCAAATTTAAATATGCAAATTATTCATGTTGTTGTAAACATGTGTCTGTTTCACAATTGTCATCATTTGTATTCGTTATGTATTCATAAAATTGTATCGTGGATACATAGGTAAAGTGCATAATACGGTAACAAGAACACCTCACGGCTATTAGATGGCGAAACCTCAAAGCCACACGTGATTTGCTTGTAAATGGCTTATAGGCTGGCTCGGGTAAATTTACGTTAAGAAGAATAACTTATAGGGATCGTTTAATCTATATTTATTGCCGTTTTTAGATAGATTTACTAGATACGATAGGGATATTCTTCTAAAAACGCACTGCTAAAGCTATAAAAATATAGGCTCTATACACCGTGTTTTATTGTTTTCCGTTAAATTGGACAGGTTACTTGGGACATTAATAGAAGTTGCTTGGTATATCGGCTTTTATTAATTTCGTTAAAAAAATTTTTTATCGTTTTCCTACATAATAATTGAAATGGCAAGTGTGTTCTCCCACACTTGCCATTTCAATTATTATGTAAGAATAAGATCTCAGGTGACTGACGGCACATGTCAAAATAAGTAACATTAGGATGTCATAAAGGTTGCAATACACTTGTTCATTCATTAAACTTATTTTTTTAATAACTCAATAACAGTAAGAGTTAAGATACTAGTTTCTTAGAGAAATTGATCATTTTTGACCTAAATAGGCTTCCCTTTAACGTAACGGAAATCAATAAAAACTCGGTGTATATTTTTAAACAACATTTGGTTGTTTTAATACAGACACAACGATGAGAAATCCGCGAAACGTAATTACAAAATGCAATACGAGTTCCAATTAATTAACAATACAACTAGTGAAAGTAAGAGCTCTCCAATCGACCTCCATAATTTTTAAAAGTAATTCGCAATTCAGCATTGCAAAACTCACATGAGGTTTGTGGTTAGCCTTGAGTAATAATTTTGTGCATTTTGACACAAGCACACTTTAAACGCGTGCTCAGGAGAGTCAGAAACATTCCCTAAATGCAAAGTCTGAGTTCAAATTATTTTTTATGATTCACGCTATGCTTGTCATGTCTGATTATGAATAACTCGAATGGTCAAAAACAAATCTGGCATCTCGCCCCTGTTTAAAATTCTAAATCCCAATTAAATCGAGAAGTTGAGCCCGAATAAGAAGCAACAGCCTGTAAAAGTCTTTGAATTTTAATTGCAAAATTTCTTTAAACTGCACGTTTTGTACTTATTTATAGTGGATCTAAGATTATCTGTTACCCGGCTTTTTATCATAAGATTATCTTATGGATTAGTGATTTCCGTACTAAATATTCTTTAAGAAATACGTATGTATGCGATCAGAAATAATATCAGGTACCTATATTCATCGCAGGCGTTCTTCTCGGAGACTATAATTGATGTACTACTTATGTACCTATAACAACTATTGACTCTAACACATAGATCAAGGAGTAATGCTGCATGTTTTTTTAGAAAGGATAGTCTATGATATTAAACAAACAGCAACATCTGGTTACCAAAAAATCATTTTTCCTTTAATTCCATGCTTTTCTTCTTCATTCATTATCTCTTCTAACCTAAATCTATGAAACTGAAATCAGTTACCGCGATCCGCGGCAAGCTTCAGAGGATACGCTGAAAGTTTCCTGACCTACAAACGGACGTGCTTCGCGCCCCGCGTCAATGTAGTCCTTGGGCGTTGGGTGTAAGGGGCGCTTCCGCCCGCACGGTACGCGACTTGCGTCGTTTCCTGCACGGGGTTGCGTGCCGCCGTACGCATGCGGCTCGCCCCTTCGACCCCCGGCAAAATGGCGGTTCCAACATGGCCGCCGTGCAGCCGCAGGGTGTTCCGTGGTGCTGCTCCCGTACGACATGACGTTGACACGATTTCCCCGCGCGAAGCACACCTTTGCTCGCTTCGCCGTGCGACCGGCGTGATCGATTTGTTGCGACCGCGGCAGAGCCGCTACGGGACGCGCGTGCAACAAGTGATAGCGTTTTACTTGCGATAAATGACACAATCATATCGGTATCTTGTGATGTGACTGTGGGATATTACAAATATAGAACGTGCCCTTTCGGTCGGTGGCGGCGCGGGTGACGTCGCCGCTCACGTTCCCCGCGCCGCGCAACGTCAACAAGCGTCACGCACTCCGCTCCGCTCGCATAAACACCCGATATCAACAACGTGTAACCTATACGACCAGCCTCCGAGGGCAATAGTGACAGCTGCCCTATCATAATGACAGGCGCCATTATACTAATGTAACCAAATAGAATGATGTTGGATGAAAATGTGTGTAGATAAACATTGTTAAAGTCGACACGTGAATATTTTTCGATATGACGATTGATACTGGCGGCTAGTGCGTTGAAGTCGCTCGGCAACGGCACTAGTTCGATACAGTAGTGGTCGAGCGTTCGCGCGGGTCGCGCACGCCGTTCCGGCCGGCGGCCGCACGTGGTACGCGAGTGACGTTAGTGATTTATGTTGATGGCTGAGTGAACGGACCGATGATTTGGTCAGGGGGCGGGCGAGCAGGGCGCGTGGCGCGTTAGCGCCATGCTGACATTTGTGTTCGCGGTGTGGTCAGCAGCTCGCGCGCTGGGCTGGGCGTGCGAAGGGCCGGCGACGACGCCGGAGGCCGACGAGGCGCCTGTGTTGCCGAGGCTACGCTCCGCGCGGGCCTCCAGCGACCTCTCCACGCTCAGCACCACCACCACTAGCTCTAGCCAGACCGGCAGTAGTGATTATTCTAGCAAAAGGTCGACGTCTTATTACTGCTACAAATATTATGAAAGGCTAAGAAATATATTTTGTTTCCAAGTGCACACCTCAAATAATATTGACAAATCTTGTAAAACAATGACTAAGTAGGTAAATCGTAATACAACTTCATTGAATCTAAAATTAAACTACATATTTCCTGTTACGAGTTGATTCTCTTTTCCGTCATGTATACACTAGCCATTACATGCACATAATTGCACGACTGCGTTGACGCCTGTTTTGTCTTACGTACACATTTAACAACTAGGTATTACATTGTCCGTCTTAATCTACTCCCATGGTTGAGAATTAACCTTCATAGCAGGCACGTGGGCAATAACATGGACTTTCGACTCCTCTAATTAATCTGTTGCGAGCTGCACGATAATTGTTTGTTACAACAAACACCATAACAAACGTCCTAACCTAACATAATATCCACCATTTTAGTTTTTCACAGTTACAGTTAGATAAACACTACGACATTGATGACAATTACGTTGACAGTCGTTATCAACAAAAACTTATAGGAACAGTCAAAGGCAAAATAAAGTGTACTACAAAATATTCAAAAACATGGCTAAAGTACACTACTTTAATTCAGTGTAATAAGAACTTTGTGAAATATTCATAAGAGGATTCTTACATATACATATTTTTGCACTTGACTGTATTCAATTTGGTTGACCCAATTAATACACGGATGAAAATTCACATTTTCCCAACATGTAAACATAAAACCGTGTAGCCAGTACAGAAAGGTTACGGTCTATTAATAAGCTTAAAATACCATGTTAACAAAATCCCGTAAATTGATTACCCTTCAAAGGAACCTGCTAACCAGGTAATATAGAACGCTGCATGTCGAAGTTTAAAGGCTTCAAGGAAAATTAAGAATCCGGGCTCCTATTTACTACAGACAGGAGGAAATTGTGTTTTAGAAGCAACATCAAAGTGAGATTCAGTTTAGAGCTTCCTGCTTTTAACGGCAGGTGAAATGCTTACAATTTTATTTTACTACGAGAGGACAATGCTCTGAGCATATACGAAGAGCAATATCATCACAAAATTGTGGATGTAACTTAATAACGAAACAATGTTACTCAAATAAGGCGAGAAAAGCTTTCAAAATATTATAGCCTATAATTGTATACAATGTTACGCCATTGTACCGACAACGTTGGCATGGCTTCATCGGGTAATAAAAGGAAAATTAAAAAAGCTATTCGAACTCATGAAACAATATCAAAATGGAACCGGGAATTTACAAATAAACCATTTCTACTGAACCCTATAATCCCCACAAAGGAATTCAATCACTCTAGTTTGTATCAATCGACAAAGGATTGGACACAAAGAAATTAATTGAGTGATTTAATAACAGGGAGCAGGCAGTGCAGCGGCGGGTTCTTTTCACTAGAATATCTCGAATACCTAGTACTCGAGTGCGCTCGATTTCAGTCTATCTAGACGAACGTGTGCACTACGTGATGCCGGGATCAAAGAACGATACGAAACAGAAAAACTTCTATTCTATTTGCGCTCTTGAATCGAGTGCGCGAGTTGGTGAAATGCTTATTGTTCATGCAGAATAAGCTCTGATGGAAAGGGGGATAGTTTCGTTACGTCGAGTCGGTAAAATGCTTTTCCTGCGATACAGACTATAGAACCAGAATAAGCCTTATTGCAATTCATGAATATATTTAGACAACATAATTGAGTAGCGACGAGTAATATGATTTTATTAGTTGGAGATCAGCATAGCCTAGTAGTCAATTATGGGTCATTGTCAATCGGAAAAACAAAAGTTGTCGACTTAGCGGCCGCAGCGTTAATTATTTTGTATCAAAATAAAAAAATAACTTTAGTTTTTTCAATGTACGATTGTCATCTTTGTCAGCCCCAGTGAGCCACGAGTTGAGTTGGCAATTAACATTAGTGTTTACTCGATACATAAAGTAGGCCATCACGCTCGTTCCAATTTTGGAGCCTCCAATACTTACATCAGTGCGAGCGTGAAGAACGTCATATTATTGCTGCTTTACGTATCTAAATAAAAGCTAAGGAAAACCATACTCTATGGGAAAACCTTACTTGCCAACTCATGGTACTACAGGTTCGTCTCAAAGATTATCAACGGACGTCGCAAAAATAATAGAATTTAAATGTTCCTTTTCAAACTTTCGTTCAGAGTCGTTAAACTTGTTTGTCGTCGCATTTCATTTGAAAATAATATTAGTAGTATAATTTATTAAGTAAAGTTTGTCTTAGAGCTTCGCCCACTGCATCGTGGCTGCGAACATTGTTCGGGTGATTCATCTTTTAACACGTCAGAAGATCTTTCAAAAGTATTGATCATGCCAGGCGCTCCAACAGACTTGACTATTTTTAAAATATAATGTTAGACAAGGTTGAGTTTACTGGCCTAGATCTGATTATGAACAGGTATGACGAGTATGTGCAATATAGTATCAAACAAGAGTACACCACTCATTATCGTTTATTTTTTATACCTAGAGTTATTTACGAGTATATAGAAGATGCTCACGAGCATTGCGGAAGATTTTAACAACGCATTCTTTTTTTATACTTTTTACATTTCCAATACTATCATAGCAACAATTCGTCAAAGCGTTTTATTTTTTGTTTTGATTTTTTCTATAATTCTATTCTTATTTTTTATTTGTCAGGTATAATGTGTAAATATATAAGGTAAGAAAACATTGTGTTGAAAAGAAGTTTTATGACGAATATTTCGAAAAAAGGCTGATTATCTATGAAACTAAGCCGAAGCTGGGCAATTTAATGTCACAGTAAAGTCTCTAAATATGGTCAGGATTTCAGTATTAAAATCTCTCACAATGCTTGCTAGCACTCTGTACAAGTTAATTATGGTAATCAACTAATCAATATAATTATATGTTTTAACCATTTATTTTGGCAAATGCAAACCGTGATTTAAAATTATCGTGCTAAAATTAAAGGAAATCCTTACGTTACGTTTTAATTTGATGTAAAAAATCAAAGAAGCTGAATTCTAATTAATAATACAACGTGCTTTAAAAACTCTTTACTAACAACTACTAGCGAATCACTTCCAGTTCGCCATTGATACACCGTTTTACATATTTACCTATGTACTCATGCATATGCTTTCCTTCCTTAAGGCAAACAGATGGAGTCTATGTTTAGGCATAACATGTCGCCCAGAATATCGGCAAATTAACAAGACCACAGACTCGCACAATATACTAGTATGTACTGGCATTGTGTGTTTACATGTACACTTGCATTCTGTATCTTCTGTATTTGAATTGTCTCTTCTCTTATACAGTCAAGTTCATAAATATTTATACACTTTTTTGCATGCCATTGATGTAAAGTAGAAGTTTATTCCCTTGACTGTAGTGTAGGTACCATCAGCATCTGACAAAAAGTGAACTAATTACAACAGCACAGCAACACACACCAGCGAACTATTAAAAACACATCCCTAATATAACACTACTTGTACTCTAGATACTATACATATGCAATTCCGAGCTCTAGTTAATGTATTTATAATTACACTATTTGTAATTTATATATTTGATTAGTAACCATACGTTGACAGGGAAATCCTAAGTTAGAATGTCGTATAACGTGTTTTACTGCCCTTTAGGTTAGTACAACCTACAAATTTTTAAGCATTAAGCTAAGCTAAAAGTATTTTTGTTAAATAAACAAAACTAACGTAATTTGTAATTTTGTGTTACCAAAGTAGTCTTTTTTTTAATTGGACATTCTTGATTGGACTCACAATCCGGGCTCTTTACTACTATGACCCTAGTTAGTCAAAAAAAAAAAAAAGAATCCCAAAGTTTTGTTTCATTTAGTTACCATTTTTTTACACATTTTGCATGCCGGTAACGGAATGGAAGGATCAAAAAATGTACGTTATTTTTTCTTCTATTAAGGTCTAATGTATTCGTGATTTTAAGAAGAAATAATTTAAAATATACCCATGTCAAATAAAGTAAGCGTGAAACTTTAAATACAGTTGATCACTTTATGATTAGGTATGTACCATGGTAAGGTACAAATGGCCAAAACTCATCTGTAAATGGCACACTGGAGGTAACCAAGGTGTACAATGTACATTGTTATTAATTTCGTATACCAGTCAAGCGTTTAAGCCTCTGATAATGGCGCTCTGGTCCTAAATTACTTCCTCGAGTGACTATTAAAGAAAATTCTCAACCGTGAATTAATTAAATTTTATTGATAACGACGGCGATTTTACGGGGCCGTTTTAAAACTCGGCTGTTTCGGGTCGCTTTGTGGCATTTTTGGTTAAATTTTCTGTGAAGCACACTTGTGTATTTTATATAATGTTGCTAATTGGGGGCTTTTTATGGTAAAAAATGCCTTTTAGTAAGCCACTTGGACATAAAATATACCTATTATATTTGTGTTACTAATTGCATTAAAAAATACAAAGATACGGCGCGGCAAAGTTTGGATATCAGAGATACTACTGACGTCACATCATCCGAAGAACTGTCACACGGTGTGACGTCACGTGTAAATGATTTAAATGAGCTATTAACTTTGTATTTTTTCGTTTAAAAAGTTACATATTCCGTAATTTATGCCGTAATGACTTAGCCGACGAACCAATGATTTTTGTTGCAAAAAACCCTACTACTAGCAATAACTAGTGAAAATTAATGATGTTGACTTATATATTCAAGAATGGATAAAGAAGTTATGTCATCCTCATTGTTGGAAGGAAAAGATAATCAACTCGTATAGATATTAATTCCTAAATTGTAATGTTATTTTAACGAACAATAATTTGTCGAAAACATAAATTTTACTAAAATTTATCCTTTATTTTCATATTTAATAAAAGCCACAAGGTTTTAAAATCTGATTCTGGACAGACGTCTTCAACTTCCTAGAGGTGCCTAAAATCTCCATTTCCTGAACGAAATAAAATAATCAGAGAGACCTGTTAGTTTAAGCAGAACTATCAGGTTATTTCATTGCATAGACCAAATCATAAAGTTGTAAGATACCTAATGCCCAGACAATAAAATTTGCCTATGAATTTTGAATTCATAGTATAGGACTCAGAATAAAACTACTGAGGAAATAGAACAGAATGTATTTTGTTTAAGATGGCCTTTTTTTAAAGCTATAGGAGACTACGTAAAATAAACGTGTCTGGCCTAAAAATAGGGTCCTTGTTGAATGACGTGTCCGGTCTGGCTAGAGCAGTGTGCTGACTAGGGTACTCTTCAGGTGGAGCGAAGCACCCCGGAGGTGGAGCGCCCGCGGCGCCATTAGGCGCCCTCTACGTAGGACGCCCGTGTCCGCCAGGAGACGGACTACTGGCAGGTAGCTTACCTGGTTTTACTTTTAAGCTCACTTGCATACAGGGTTCGCTAACTCGGGGTTAGCAGGTTAAGTACTTTCATTTTTGACTGTTAACTCTGGATTATCGAACCCTGGATGGCGCAAACGGCGCGAAGAATATCAGTTATTGAGAGAAAATTACCCTGACGGATGTTTTGTTAAAATATATTTTATTTTGTCAAATGATTTTGATAATGTTTTGTACTTGGAACCCTTGTCATAAATAAACTATGTAAGTAGTAGCTGCAAAATTTAATGAATCTGTTCATAATTCTCATCCATTCTTTTTTGCAGCTGAGCAAAATATATCCGTTTAATTTTTTAAAGATGTATCTTTTTGTCACTTACTTCAATCATTCTTTTTTTTTAATTATTCAACTTCATATTAAGCTCAAAGGGAAAACGAATCAGATATAAATAACAAGGGTAATTTCGACCTATTTGCTATTATTGAAATTAGTTACTTTATTCGCGTATAACGCAACCGATTCCTACACTAAAAGAAGTATAAGGGCGCCGTTTACAGAAAAGCAAAATCTTTCAATGGCTTTATACTTACCTTACTTCCAACAGTTCCGACCCGCAAAAATTGGGTGCATACAGTAAAAGAAATGGGGATAAAAATGTCAGTAGCAAGAAATAGCAAAACATGATCAGCAGGTTGGGCATTTTCTGTGACAATTCGTCTACCTTTTGTACCCACATCACTAACAAAAAATCTAATAAGGGCGTCCACAAGTTATGAGCAAAAAATATAATTAATTTCACGACACAACACGCTATATAAGCACTTTTTTTTTAATTATTATAACAGGAATTCGCGTATGCAGAGCACTTACAGATGCAGAACGACCAAAATGAATTCCACTGGATTAAGCTTACAAGACAGACCACCGATTTTGGGCTTTTAGAAGGCCTAGCATACTAGGTTCATAAACAACCTTCCTCTCTGTTCCACTTAAAAATACACACGTAAGTGTGACAGAGAGGTGTAACGTCGACCATCGTCTGCGTTAACAGTAACCCTTCAGTAGCCGTACCATGTTTTCGAGTATCGGTTATGTTAGGTTTTACTAAATTATTTCGCGCTCGCACTTATTCATTGGAGCGAATGTCAAAGGCCTGCTTTACGTATCGAGTAAGACCTTACGTAGCCGATACTTACCAACT